>JAPZEB010000003.1:10758328-10771783 GCA_029783705.1 Chaetodon striatus | reverse complement strand
AGACAGAAGGCGGAGAGGGCTGCACAGTCAGTGACCAGCTTTGCCATTTATCACCGGAGAAACGCGACGCGGCCACGCACTACCCCTGCGCCATTTATTCACTGTTCACGTGGGATATACACACGTATACGCAAACAGGGTCATGAAGGCGGGGTGTTCAGAGAGTGAGGTTGACAGCTTAGCATCTCCTGCTGCAGCAGAGATGAATGGGCGGGCTGAAAACTGCCTTCATTCATAATGGAACACGGCAACAAAGCAGCTTCATCCCCAGGTGTCTCGGGGACTATAAGAGGAGGAGAACAGACGAAGAAAGGAAAGCAGGAGGAGACTATAGGACAGAATAGGAGGGCTGTGCGGGAGGCACAAAGGCTGATACATACTAGAAAAAAAGTCCTACATCTCTACCATAAAAATATTTTCTGATTTATTGCCCCAGGTGTTACCCAAATAAAGCTTCGAAAGGTGGAGAGAGCCACAGCATAACATTGCTGGTATTGTTGAAAAGCCTGGAATGGCCTGGAAATGTCAGAACAAACATTGCTTACTTTATCACACTTTTAAAAGACCTCACTGTTCCATCTAGCTTTTAAGAGGGGGGACTTAAGGTCCTGTAAACAACAAAGAACCGAGTATGAAGAAGTAAGGAACGACAAAGAGGATTTAGAGTAAGCAGAGCAGAGTAAAGCTTTAATGTAAAGCTTTGGAAACAGACTGTGGCGACAAGGTTAGAGCCGAGGGATAGAGGGGAGAGCGAAGAGGTTGTATGGAATGCGCTGTTTGCTCTATCTCATACAAAAGACACATACGCGTCCTACCAAGCTGTGGAGATAAAGCGGATGATCAGCAGCACTGAGAGTAGAAGCGTGGGCGTGAGGGGGAGAAAGCACAGGCACACGAGAGAAAGAGAGTTGGAGTGAAAAAGCATCAGAGAGGAGAGGAGAGGAGAGGAGAGGAGAGGAGAGGAGACTGTGCATGGAAAAAAAATTCTGTCTGAGTGTGTGCGTCTGCATGTCTGCAGGTCTGTGTGTGTGTGTGTGTGTGTGTGTAGTCATTACAAAGCAACTCATTCTTAGCATCAGTGAAAGACACAAATAGCAACAACCAACTGCTTACACAAAGCTATATGAATAGCAGCGTTAAATTATAATATTGGAACAGAAAAGGGCACATTTTTCAATCTTCAGTCAATACCAACATTCACTGTTTATACGATTAGGTAAAAAAAAAAAAAATCGGGTAACAGCCAAATGTGTTATAAGTAAAATATGGCTTACACTCAGAACTGGTGGGTTCCCAGACTAAGTGGCTCTAGTCCTACACAGCCAGTAGAAAAAGCTATGAGAGGGGTTTTTTTCCACGTGTTCACACATTTTTGGTCTCAGAATAGGAAGTAGTTTGCTTACAAGAGTCAGCTGCTGCGACCACACGCTGTGTCTCTGCATGCATGTCTCAGGCTACAGCCTACCACCATCAGCTCAGATCCTACCTACTTATTTTGGCCTCCTGCTCAGCTCTGACTACAAGTTGAGCCTGGTGCTGTAACTCTAGTCAACCATATTAATCAAAGTTTTATGGGCCTGTCATCTGTCTTTGGAAGAAGAGGATAAGGTTAGCTGTCTCCCAGTCAAGGCCCACATAAAGCCCACTTTTTTTAAAATCAGGTATTAAAATGTTTATCAGCTGATTGAGAAACACATTAAACATTTCGAACTCTTTTTGGGCTGCAGCATTATTCACATCCCCACCCACACCACTTGACAGAAGGGCTTGTCCTCTCACCCACTGTATGTCCTTCTTAAACCGGCTTACTGCAGCACACTTGAGCTGTGTGCATTGTGAGGTAAGCCTGTATATCATTTCCACTGCACATATCAGGAAGTAACTGCGCTGACCTGCAATATCATGGCCCTGCTTTAAAAGCTACTGTATACTGGATATTATTAATGCAAACGGAACACACTGTCCTGCTCCTTCACATCAGAAGTTTTCCATCAGCAAAACTATGAAAGGAATTTATTGTGAACTATTGCCAAGGGTGTTGACTCGGGATGGGAATAGAGAACTGGTTCCAAATTGTCTGATACACCAAAATCACATGCCTCCGAGCATATCAATTCCTGTTGTTGATGTTGGCATGTATTTCTGACGGTTGCGCATTACAAAACCATGACGTCAAACTCATGCGTCTACAATACTGGAAAGTTGCAACAAGAAAGAGAAGAAGAAACGGTCCAAAGTGTTGCTTCATTTCAGCAAGAAAGATGACAACAGTGCTGCTTGTGACGTCTGTAAAATGATCACTTCAAATAAAGGATGGATTCACCAGCAATATGGTGAAACATCTTTCTATGCAATATGAGCTTAAACCCCAGAAAAGCCATGTATTTAACACTCTACACGAGTCCCACTGCGTCCCAACTGAGCAGCATGCTACCGAGGGTATATATCCTATTTGATAATAACATGGGTGCCACGCAGGCAGGCTTAGTTGATTGCTATACAAATGTTCTCTCATTTCATCGACACCATGTTCAGACTCAGAGATAATAAACCAGTTGCTCTGACAGTGAAAATGTTTTTCCACACAGAAAACTGATCAGGAATCAACACAGGAATCAATAAAGGATCAGACAGATAAGCAGAATCAATTCGGCATTGGTATCAATAACGTTTTATCAGTTCCCATCCTTAGCGTTGACTGATGGGAATGGCCTTCAATGACTTGCTTTATCATTGCAGTCTGGGTGAACCTGAACCCTCAATGATGGCTTCTTCTTCTTCTGGTGTATGTCCTTAAACCATCAGCTCCGTTGATGCAAGCCAGTCCAGCGTGTCATCATTCAGGTCGATGAGACCACGATGGGGCAGCTGCTTATTATGTGTTCTACCGTTTGTAATTGATCCCCGCATGTGCAGTGGGCACTGTCCACAAGGCCCCATTTCTGCATTGCTGCACCGAAGCGTCCTACACCTGTCCTCAAGCAGCTGAGGGTTGTCCATTGCTGTCGGGGCAGATGCTGGCCAAGGACATCCGTGGGATCTTCAATGAAGTGGTGAAGCCTAGATGGTTCTGCTGACTTCCACTGGTCCCTCCATCTTGCCTTGACCCAGAAGGCTTTGGAGGTAACAGTTGGTATTGTGCGGACCAGTCCTTGGGCATGTGTGTCAAAGGGGGGTCGGGACTTGAAGCGCATGCGTTGTGGTGTCTCCGTAATGATCTTGTGGAGGAGGTGGGATTCACTGGTTTGTGCCTTCTGGGCAAGGGCCAACGTTGCTGCTTCTCGTCTGACCTCTGCTGGAGCGATACCAGCGAGGACAGGTAATGGCAATGGCAAACAGGAGCTTACATCGTGCCTTCCTGCTATACGCTTAACCACCGCCGTCAGGCTCACATCACATGCCTCCATCATGGTTGCTAGGACAGGTATCGCAATCATATCAAAACCTCAACCCAGCTCCTGTTTTGTTGCTTATTACAGCTGCAGCCACATAGCTTCTGCTCCAACAGAATCTGGGAGGCACAGTAGCCATTATTCTGATCAATGAATTCCAGTCTGTGTGTACAAGGCTACGTGAGGGAACAGACTGCTCCTACTGTGATACTCCCACTGCCTTTGACATACAAAATGTATTTCAGTGTGTGGGAAGATGTCAGCTGAATACAGGGTTCAGGGAGTTATGAACTAAATGGCAATAAAGCAACAGACTGCAGAAATGAGACTTGATGCATTTCTCTCTGTGGGATTTTGTGACAATTGCAAAAACAGATAAAAATTGAGCAGCAGCAACTGTCTTCAAATTACATTTGACAAAATAATGATTTATATTCAATTTTGCATCAAAGGAAGTATAAATTTGAAGAAAAGCCTCATAGGCAATTCAATAATTCAAGACTGGAATGAAAACTGCCACTGCCTGTGCACCGTAGCGTTACATTTATTCCGAAGAGGCGACTGAATGGAAGAAAGTGCAGAGCGTAGGGGCCGGTGCAGTCACCCAATAGGCGAGTTGTGAAGAAGCCTTTTTACTCAGTGCATGTCTGCACAGAGAAATTTTGTGCTGTATCCTGCTAGATGACATGATGCCAAGAGTGGAGAGGCCATTTTTGCATAAGAAGCAGAGAAACAGGAGACAATGAGATGGATAACCTTCAATTCTCTGTTGGAAAAAGGACATTTTCAGTGTGCAAAGTGTTACCCAGGCAACAGCAGCACCAAGACTTCGAAAAGCTCCAGGAACCTTTACCTATTTACTTCTCTTCTCGCCTCTAAATCAACCTCTGTTAGTCACCTGCACATGCACTTTGTGGCCTTGATTTTTGGTGGGGAGAATTTCTCATATCTTCCTGATGCCGGTGTAAAATACCTGGATTTATAAGACAGCTCAATACATGGTAACTTAAGAAACACTGCCTAAGGCTGAAAACAAAAAAAGCCCTGCCATTGTGGTGCTATTACCTATCAGAAAAGGAGATACTCATAACCTCCCTTTCAACTCCCACATCTCCCCCTCTCACCTCTCAATGCCCCTACACTTTTTTCCCTCCATCCCCTTTCCCACCCATCCAGTTCATGTCCAGGTTGGGATTTCCCTAGGGTTCCCCTCAGGACCCGGGTCGGTAAAGGCTCTGGCAGTGCGAGTTGAAAGCTCAGCTGGAGGTACATCACTGATCCGCTCTGATGCTAAGCTCAGCTCAGCTATTTTCCCTGGGAAAACAACAACCAGGCTGATACCTGGTAACCATCTGGCTGAATGACAAGCATTTGATTTTGATGCAGCGGCTGTATGGAGGAATAAGTCTGTAACCTTTCTCTGACAAGCAGATAATTGTCTTCTGCCTGCGCATAACATGGAAGTTACGGGGCTCTGCTGCAGATGGGCTACACAGCAGGCAAAACACCACAGAGGAGACACAAATAAGTGGGTCAGAGAGATGTGTATCAGACAAGTTTTTCCATATGCACAGTGGAAACAGCATTATTTTTATTCCAATACCACAGAAACGCCGGACAGCCCCACCTAGATCAATACCTCTGAGACGAGGATTACACTCTGTTACCCACATTAGCTGAGACAACTGAAGCAAAAACACTCAAATAATTTAATATAGCTGCCACATGCTTGACATGTGGCCACTCTGACATACCTTAAGAGCAAGCTAATGGAGCACAATTATAGTGACTCACGTGACTCACACAGACTGCCAGTGGGTCATAAGATTCCAGTGTGTTACAAAAACCTCAGATGCTCTTACTCACAGACAGGGACCTATGAAAATAAGATTTCAATCTGTGTTTGTGAGCCTGACTGTCTGTGCATATGTGTGGTTTGAAGTGAGGCAGGGGGATGTTAACTTTACTCACACAACACTCTGCAGGAGCCTATGACATGTTGTTTCCCAGGCAAAATGGGGAAGCTGCTGCTGCAGTATTTAGAGTCGACTCCAGGAGAGAGGAACAAAGTTGCTGTAATATGGCTTCCCCAGACTGCTATGGCAACACTCTCCTGACGACTATGGGGAATGTAAATACATACTTTTAGCTAAACCAGCCCAGAATCCTGTCCTTCCCAATGGCTCTCTGATCACGCAGCCAAAGCCCAATGACGACCGTCTCCATGGAAATGCATTCTCCAACAAAGTCTCCTCTCCACCATCTCCTCAATCCTATTTATAGAACGGTGGGGCACTAGCTAGCTGGCAAAGGATGAGTAACAATATAGTGAGAAAGGAAATGTCTAGTATTTTCACCTCTCCATGCCGCTTGTCTTTTTTGCTCACAGTTTCATTTCAAACCAAAGGCTTTGAACAGGCGTTCATACAAACAGCTGACTAACAATCCCCTACCTCACAAGAGAAAGCAGGTTTTATGTGTGTGAAGTTGGGAGAAGCTTGTGTGCCTTTCAAGTTGATGCAAGACCTGCAGGGTATGCACACACATCCATGCCAGACAGCAGCATGAAAACAGCGGGCGGCAGGGTCATCGCTAACCCTCTCTAGCAGAAGGTCGTGGGACTCTGCGGTCCATTGCTTTTTGACCTCCGTGTGTGGAATGAGGATGAGGAAACCACAGGCGTTTTTCGAGGTCAACAGCTTCTTCCTCAATCTCCATCAAGAAAATGGTGTGAGGCAAGTGTGTGCATGCATAAGCACGTGCAAGAAACTGAATAAATAAAGATAAATATTCCTCATTTCCCTCACAGGTTTGTCAAACAAAGAGCTGGACCAGCAGAGCTACAGCACACCTGCAGCAAAGCCTCGGCCTATTAAGTGAGAAACAAAAAGACCTCCATCTCTGTGCCTTTAAAGAAACAGCCACAGTCTGAAAACACTGGCAGAGCTCAAGGGAAAAGTCCCCCGCAATCATGCAGATAGTGCTAATTAGCATTAGCCTACATGAATATCATGCTTATGAATACCACGCTGCAATTGCGCCATAAAGATGAGCTCCTACAAACAGCATGGCATTAACTCAATGACCGAGAACAACAATTATGGCTGTCAGATTTCATTAACAAAAACACTCACTCTCAATGACCGCTAACGAGACCACGAGTCACCATCATTTTAATCAAACACTACCATATCTGCAGCACTACTGCTGCTGTAACATTACTGGATATCCCTTCTTAACTAGATGCCCTGATACTGCTGTGAGTCAAGAGTTAAATACTCCTCTAATCCGCAGAACAAAAGAATTTCAAAATCTTCCACGTCATGTCAAGAGACCTCATCAACAGACGATTACAGCAGCAGAGCTATTTACATAAGCAATTTACTTACTGCCCTGCTTCCCGGAGGTGCCTTTGAGTGGAGACAAGATTGCATCTCACACACATCGTCCCGTCTAAGTCCTCACTGACTTTCACGTACAACAAGGCAGAACAGCACTTTATAGGGCAGAGCACAGTGTTTTAGAATAGGCCATGATTTAATGGCCCGTTGTAAAGTCGGGTGAAATGAAGGTGAGACATCATACATTTTTCAACTTAACAGTTGTAATGTACATATAAATATACAGTCTATAATGACATAGCAATCCATTTAATACTGTATGTCTGGTTGCTCTAGGTCATTGTGGTGAATGTTGCAAACTAATGGACGGCAGTTTTTTTTGTCCATATTGCCCAGTGCCAGCCCTACTGCTGTTAATGACAAAAAAATCATCTAAGATTTAGTCTCAAATATATTGCAGGACAGTCAGTCAATAATACTGCTGTGCTCACACCATGAGTGACAAAGCAACAGCATGACCAGCTAGATTATCACGTTCACCGCTTAAGTGTTGCTCAAGCACTCATTAACATAGTTACCTTGTCACAGGCTCGTGTGTGTCTGCTACTTGCAACAAAGCACCTCGATTTACCATCATCTAAAGTGTGTATTTGGTCAGAAATATATCTATATCTGCCTTTCATCAGTGTATGAAGCCCATTTTAACGTCACATGTGCACCAAAATGCACAGACAGCTAACACAGTGTCAGCTACCTAAGCAAAATAACACAGTGCCACAGCTAGAAACAAAAACATATGACTGGTTGATGCTTTATCGCATCATTGGAGCGCTGAAAGAAGTTCATACAAGCTCAGCTTTCATTGTAGTGTTACGCTCATTTGCAGCAGCAAGTGCTGGCTGTCAGTTTATAGCTTCATGTCACTGGCTTCCATTGAAAAAGAATTATAGCTTGTTAGAGTGTCGCTCATAGTGTGAACAAGCATCATTTTACATAATACTGTGCTGCCTACAATATAGTCAAAACTGTAATAATACTTTTGCCATATTTCACAGGCTTAGCAACATTTGCACAATACCCTTCTAATTAGGGCTGGAAGAAAATCAAATATCGCAATGTTTTTGACCAAATATCTCGATATCCCAAAAATATTATATGGGTGACTATTGGTGCTATTACAAAGTAGCTGCACAATGAGATTTTTGATAAATAACCATTAGTAATGTGGATATAGTGATGGGTAAAGGCAAATAACAGAACAGCTAAAACAGTCTGGTAAAGTAAAAAACTTACATCACTTTACTGTAATAGAACATTTAAAACCAGGAGAAGACAACACTTACGATATTATGATATCCAAATTCTAAAATGAGTCTCATATCCTGATGTCCAGTTGTGTAGTGGAGGGTATACCCACCTCTTTTTCTGGCTAAAAGCCATTGAATATAAAGGAGAGTATACCCTCTTCCTCCTCAGTAACCTACCCATCTACCCAGTAGTACACTCACCTCATCAACTACCACTATACCACTAACAATGTCAATATAATATTGATATATTGCCCTGTCCTACTTCTAATAGGATTATCTGGTCAAAACCTCAAATCCACACAGATATATAGCGTACCATTAAATGACTGGCTCCAAAGTGCTGAGGCAGCAAAGACAGCCTTAACCCCCCACCATCAGCACCACCCTATTTCATATCTGACCTCTCCTCACCTCTTCCATACAACCTTGGCTGAGCTCTCTGAAACTGGCATGCCTATTCCTCATATGTCTACAGCTATTGATCCACTTGTGCTGATATAGGAGTTAATTAAATGAGACAAGGCTTATAGCTCAGACCCCTGATTCACTGAAAACTAGCAGTTAAGTAGCCAGAGGAAGCAGGGTTCCTATCAACGGGAGGCTATTAGAATATTCACCTTGCAGAGCAGCAAAAAACTGTACACGCACACCAAAAACACAAACTTGGGTTATGATTGAGCTTGTCGTGACCGAAGCAAGACGTGTTTGGCTTCTCTCTCTGGTCCAGCTAATCATTACAAATAAAAACAATAGGACTTGAGGGCTTAGAGTCCATTGTTTGGCCGAGGTGTGCATCTTTGTTTGTTTTCTCCATGGTGAATCCCCTGTGTGTGCTTGTGTCTACCATGGCACTGCTACAACCTGGGTAATTACAGTGCAAACAAACTGGGCGCCAGGCCGAACAGCAAGTCTTGCTTTCTGGGGCTCATTGACTCCCTGGATGTGCTCAGAGTCTGATCAATCTCAGTTCTTGACTTCTGGTTGTGTAATGAGATTGTTACAAGCATCATTCACAAAACACAGACAGCTTGTTTCAGGCAGAGAGCCGGCTGGTGGTAGAAAAGTGAAGAGGGACAATACAGATAAAAAGTTTTGTGAGTCAGCATAAAGGGGCCTCGAAGCTCCTGGAGCAACAACAAGAGAGAGAACAGCAGAGCCTGTTTCACTCCAGTGTACCATGTTGTTTGTGGGTGGCAGACGGGGGACTGTCCATTGTTCTGACGGCTCGTAATTCCAAAGCCCCAACAGTTTAAAAAATGTAACCACTGGACCAAAAGCCAGTATCCCACAACGAACACTTGCTCCGAAGGGCCCGTACCTAATAATTATACAAAATGACGTCATTGGACCTTCCAACTATGGCTAAGGCATCTCTTGCCCTACTCTGCCCCTGAATGGCTAGTACTTGTTGCCTCCATTTGTTGGGTTGGTTAGGATTAGGCATGAGGAGTAAGATTGGTTACGGTTAGGATAAAAATATCAGGCTAAGCCAATCAGAGACAGAGTAGGGCAAGCCATTGTTTTGCCATAGTAGGAAGGTCAAATGACATCAATCTGAATTATAATTAGCCATGTGCTTTTGAATGGGAGAGTGTGTAGCCTTTTCTTTCAGGCCGACAGGCCTGTGTTTCCGGGATACTGGGCTGTTGGACAAGTGGGCTTTTGGTCCACAACACTTTTCGGACCATTGAAGCTCTGGAATTCTGAGCTATTGAAACAATGGCTTGGCACCACCAGACATCCCTTTCCCTGTCATGACTTTTCAGACCACATGTCATGTCTGGGCAGCTGCCAGGCAACCACTTGTTTCTGTGTGCCTTCTGAGACACTCAGTTGTTTCATGTTCAAAGACCATGTTCCACCTGTTTTTTCTTTCTTCGTGTCATGATTGGGCATTGGCACACTTAAAGAGACATTTTCAACCATTGTAAAGGTCCAGTGTGTTGGATTTAGGGGCATCTATTGGCACAATTGGTATGTGATATTCATAACATGTTTTCGTTAGTTTATAATCACCTGAAAATAAAAACTGTTGTGTTTTAGTTACTTTAGAATGAGCCGTTCATATCTACATATGGAGCGGGTCCTCTCCCACGGAGTCCGCCATGTTGTTTTCACAGTAGCCCAGAATGGGCAAACCACACTGGCTCTAGATAGGGCTATTTGCGTTTTTGCATTGGCCACTGTAGGTCTCCTACACTCTTGGCACACAGTATAAATTTCAGTTCTGCAGCCTCACTGCCAGATGCCACTAAATCCTACACACTGGACCTGTAGTGCCTATAGATTGTATCTGGCGGTCTGCCACAATTCATAGAACCATAGTCATATACATGACTGACATTTTAACGTCTTAAAGCGAATAACAGCTTGACTCTCACTTGCATGACCAACAGGCTGACAAATGGGGGTTGAATGTTGTGCTGCCTTGTAGTTCAGGAGCGTTGTGTCCCAGGGAATGTCACTAATAGCTCAGAATTTTGGGATTTTCCGTGGAAAAAGAAAATTCACTTTTCCTGTAATGAACACTGCAGAATGGGAGCAAGATCAATTGACAGTGTTGATTGTGTTCAAGTCTATAATGTTGTGAATGTGTTTCCCTCCTCATAAGAAATTTGAAAAGTCAATTTCAAAATATTTTTCCATTTTTGCTGGCTAGCACTCTTTGTCTTGCCTGTCTTCGCTGGTGCAATTCTTCTTTTCTTGGCATTTACTGCAACCAACTCTTTCACTGGACAACAGCATGAAACCATAGCTAAGAATGTTCATCATGTGCGTCCTTAAGTCCGTGCACAAAATACAAGCAAAAATGTGTCCTGCTGAGAAAACCATTGCCACTAATTGCCATTAGTGGTCAAAAAATCCACAGTGACTTTAAATGGCATTCCTAGTAATTGTTGAGAAGATACTACACCATTATGCGACTGTATTTGTATCAACAAACACTTTCTTTTGTCATCTTACTTCTTTTGGATTTGCTTTGATCACAAGAAGATGTGATGACAAGTTCAACTTCCCCTAAAATACCCTTCTACCCTCTAAGGAGAAATGTCAAAGCTGCACGCGTCTTTGATTTGCTCTCAGCACAAAGCGTGGAGTTGTAATATATATGCAAGTTTACACAAGCCCTCATATGACGGCTGTAACGAACGCCTGCCAACCACCCAGGGTAGCAAAGTGAGCCGATGCTAAAAAGGAACAAAAAACAGCAGCCCGCTTGGCACTGCGCCTCACTAAGCCGCCATGGAGAGAGAATTCCTCTCAAGTCGACACACACTCCCACAAGCCACAATGACCTCAACACAAGGATGATGTCACAGCTCTCCATACATCCTGTTTAACCATGACCAGCAAGGCCCTCATTTCCCTAGTAACCTAACACCCGTATGTTTCACTATGCAGATAAACTCTGAAAAGCATGCAGATTTTCACTCCGGCAGAGCTGCCTCATCAGTCCCCGGAGATCAACTGGCGTTATCAGAGGAGACACTGGCCTGTACTCTCAAATCAGCGGGCCAAAAAAGGTGTAACGAACTTGAAAATGTCAAGCCCTCCTGCCATTAACCCAGTAAATTGATCCAGCAGGAACAAAAGGACTACTTATGAGCTTGGCTGTGTGTGGGGGAGGGGGCGCATCCAAGCGATTAGAGTGCTATTAGCCTTGTTTAAGTTGTAGGGGTCCCCTTTGAAAGTGAACCGTATTGTAATTTGTGCACTTTATTTGGGTTTAATGGTTTGTCTTCAATGGTGTTGGTTAAACTATAACCAAATGGAGCAGAATTCTGTCCTCAAATTTCTTGTAATGCATTACTTATTCCCCCAGCAGAGTTTCTACGTGATATATACGCATGCATAAATAATTTACAGAGCAATTACACTCAAATCAGTTGTCAGGGATCTTAAATGCTCCTGCTTCACCATCATACATGACGGATCTCATTTAGATGTATTCTTCTAGAAATGGTGCTTGTTATAGTTTGGAGGGTGCTGATATTCACAGCTAATCTGAAGTTAGCAGCAGCAGTTCTACCAAGAAAAAAAAGTCAAACACTTGATTTAGCATTTTTACCTACTAATTTAAAACAGGGTAATGGTCTTCTGAGTAAAACTCTGGTTTCGAGGCAAACTGTTTTGTAGTTAGACATATGCAATAATCCCTTCAGTTCTGCTGGCAGTCAGATGGGGGAAGCTGTAATGAGAAACAGCCGTTCTCAGCTACTTCCTCTTCAGTGAAAGAGGTGAGACTGAGGCCGAGGGAATCCTCACAACACAGAAACCCAAGATTCCTCTGAACAACATCCCAGCCATTACCCCATCAGTAAAATAGGACTCATTCATACATAATGGTACCAATTCCAATTAAGAGCTGCCTCACTGTTGACAGCTGAGCCAGTTTCTTCTCTCCTGCCCGCCTGCGCCCACAATCATGATTCTCCTCTTGCTGCCCTGCCCTGATATGATTATTTTCTTCTTTAAACCACACAGTTGTAATTTATGGATCTGTCAGATTTCATATATCGTATTGTTCAATTCAATAAAGCAGCACAATGTAGATAAGTGGGAGCAGAGTGGGTTCACAGAATACAGCTCTATCACGGAGCTGATAGGAGAAGCTCGACACACAATAATCTGATTGCAGGTTTTATTTTCATTGGTGTATCTTGACTCAATGTGCCTGCTTCACCTAAGTACGTATATCTGCGACTCAGACACATTTGCATAAGGGGTTAGGAGTATATTCAGGTAGGAGTGGTTGTACCTCTGAGTTATGCTGGATTCATGCTATGAGTGACACAGCAACAGGCTACAAGTCGTTGTCTATGGAAGCTGGTGAAGCTACAAAAGTGACGACATGACGCGCTACACATCAAACTTGAGCTGGCCTGAAATTTATATGCAATCCATTATACTTGGAACCCAGAAAAAACAACCTGCACCTGGAAACGTGCAATAGACCAGCCATTGAAGTCGAAACGTTGTAGCTGCCATTCCCATTCCAATTCATTTGATTTGTGCTTGATAGAAGTCTTTGCGAGCATGGGTATTTCAGGATCCATCCACACAAAACAAATGCACACAACAACTTTATGCTATTGGCTGTGGTGGTTTACACAATAACAGCTGTTTGCACCGTTTTGAGCTGTTACACATTATTTGAATAAGCAAAGACAAGCAATACAATTGACTTGTTTACGGTACTTCTCTTCGCTTATGGCGCTGTGGCAATGGCTTAGGTCCTCTGTAGATGCTCGTAAACCTCATAAACTTGACATACAAACATCAGTTTGCTGCAGGCAGTTTGCTGCATTTAAGATTGGATGTTGGGAATTCCAACTCAAAAATTTTTTTAGCGCTCCAATGACACGGTGAAAAGTCAACCAATCATATGTTTTTGTTTCTAGCTGTGTTATT
>JAPZEB010000003.1:10737892-10758228 GCA_029783705.1 Chaetodon striatus | reverse complement strand
AACATCAGTGTGCTGCAGGCAGTTTGCTGCATTTAAGACTGGATGTTGGGAATTCCAACTCAAAAATTTTTTTAGCGCTCCAATGACGCGGTGAAAAGTCAACCAATCATATGTTTTTGTTTCTAGCTGTGTTATTTAGCTTAGTTAGCTGTTGCTATGCTAGCTTTCTGAGTATTGCAGTGCACACAGGGATCAGACATTGATCAAAAGCATAGATATTTTTTTGGCCAAATACAAACTTACAATGATGTTGGGTCGAGATGCTTTGCTGCACACAGCCTATGATGACATAACTACGTTGATGGCTGCTTGAGCAACACTTAAACAGTGATTTGTCAATAATGTAGCTGGCCACGCTGTAGCTTTGGAGTGTGAACACAGTAAAAAGGTGTGAGCAGGACAGTTTTGGGGAAAAAGCAGGTGAAACACAACATATTGCTGGTGTGCAATAATGAATTGCATGCAGCAGTCGCTGGAGGTAGCATTCACAAGTTGAAAATTATACCCCTATTTTATTAAACCTAACAGACACTGCCAGTGTCTCTGCACTCAGCCAGCGTCCGTCCTGACCACCTGCCTGTATTAATTCACCATGACCAGCAAACAAGAGTATAAACAATCAATACTTCCTGAAGGAGAGGTCAATCCCACCCCCCCTCTCTCGCTAATTAGCCGCGTATGGGAGAGTCTTGATATTTTGCAGGGCAATGTTCTGTCAAACTGAAGTCTGCAAAGAAAACAAGGTAGGATCAATTTGCGACAGGAAGCTAATGCATCTTGTCGCCCTTTTTTTTACTGAAATGAACTAGAAGAGAATTTTGGTGTGACAGCACCTTGAGAGGAGCCAGAAGGGAAACCCGTTCAACAAGGGAAAGGTAGACAATTACACATGAGTACACTCAGGTAAGATATTAGCATACTCGCATAATGGTTATTTGCATTCAAGGTCGTCCTATTTTTAAGGTTCTCTGGCCTGCAGGTATAACCGACTCTCTGGCCCTCATATTGTTCCCTTCATTGTAGTTTTGTTGCTCCTGTGAAATTTTCAATTTGCCAAGGTTTTATGTAAATCAAAATGAAATAAATGAATAAAACATGATTTTTAAGACCACAGAAGCCCACAACACTAGTAGTGAACAGTATCTGAGCTGCAGAGTTAAGATGACCACATACAGTAATAAATGAAACTATTCTGGCAGCAGAGATGCAATACTGAGTACTGATATACTTAAAAGCTGCCGTGCTTGTCTAGGTATAGCGGAGACAAACTGGTCTAGACCCACTGACCCACATAAAATGACTGCAGGACAGCTCAATCTGGAAAGGCTTTCACATATCTGTCACACATTCTTTGACAGATCTGGCCACAGCTGACCTTCATACAAGCCAAATCTACCCAGTGTAATTTACACTACTCATTTGGACCCCAGCGCTGCCACAGATTAGTTTTGCTGTCACAATAATGAGCCCAATCCCACACCTAATGGCATGAAAGGCTGTGCTGCTGGTGACCTTCAGGTACTAGCAGCAGCCTCACCTGCCCTCCTGGCAGAGGACGCCACCAGCCACCAGCCCGACATCCCAGAGATGAGAGGGGGTAACCAAGCGTTGCCTCCATCCATCATCACATTACACACGTTGGCCTAGTTTAATGTCCTTTTCAGACTTGACTGGAGACACGCTGGGCCACACAGAAACATGGGATGCAGCTAATTAGTCCACGCCAACAGCAGAAGTTCACCAGTCATTTACCACTTCAAGGGTGAAATCCCTTCCAGAGAACTAATGAGGACTTTGTCTATCACAATGGTCTCATCCATTACAATGCTACAGCATCTATAATGAACAGCAGCTTACAGACGCATGTGGCCCTTAAGTCTACTAAGGAGTTGAGGCATTAAAATAATAATTGCACTAGAGATACAAAGAAGGAGACAGCTGGAGATGTAGCAGCCAAGCTTGCCTAATTCAAATATAGAATACTAATACTAAACCTTTTTCACCTTCGAGGACAGTTCTATTTGACCACAGGGCAAACAGCTGGTAAGCGTGAGAAAGGTTACCGTGCTGAGCAGGTGCTGTAATGTGATGGACTTGAAGAGCACAGGGAAATTAGAAGAAGAAGGCACAGGGGAAACAGGACACGCAATAGCATATGTCTGGAGAGCGAGCAGAGAGGAGTAACACAGTGAGTTTTTCTCCCTTTACCCATGAATCAGCTGAAAAGATGCAGGTATATAGTGACAAAATCCACAGCTGTTCAGGGGGAATGTGTAAAAATACCTGCAGTAGAAGCTGTTTTACCATAAGATGCTGAAATGTGATTACAGCTATACAATAACAACAAAGTTGCCTCCAGCTTATTTAATCAAGAACTACTGTATGTCACTGTAAGCTGATAAAACCCACTCAGGCTTTAGCTCAACTATCTCACAGACCTGGCAACCTAATTGTAATGGAAACAGTGAGATGGATGATGAAAACTCTATAGAAAAATGTCAAAAAAAAGGGTGCAGCAGAACAAATGCAGCACTCTCAGTTTCAGTGCAGAACGCCTGCCAGGTCAGCCATACAACTCCCAGACCAAAGCTGACATTGGAAATTACTCTGGCTGCTGCTCGCCGGGGTGATCGCCACTTGAGCCGACAGGAGCTCTGTCAGACACGCAGCCACTAAAGCCATCAGCATTTCATCACTGTACTAAGATGACAACGCACACTTGTCATTTTGTTTGATAGGGAGACAATGCATGACATTTTCACTACGCCGCCATGAGATGCCAGCAAAGGCACTGAAATGTAAGTTCACAGGTGAAAGTGAGAGGTACGGGTCTGTTCCTGAGAGGGAGTATGAATATACATGCAGGTGTGTCTCATGATTTACTATGGCTGAACCCAGTTATACAACAGGACTAGTTTCAGACAAATTCCAAACAAGTTCTTCTTAAAGTGACAGAATACCAAACATCATCGGGGTCTTGTTACCAACCTGCTTTGAGGTTGGCTCAATTTTCAACATCCTTGAAATTCCTGGTGACAATTTAGGCATACCAGCCAATGAAATATCAGCAATGTTTGTCACGAGTGTATGGGATGCACATGGTGGTATCTAGGTTGTTTCCGGTCTCAATTTTGAAAAAAGGAGGTGGAAAATGTCACTGCATGTTGAGCGTACCAGCCAAGTTGTTCTGACTGTTAGCTTATCTAAAAGAGAAGCGTTTTGTTTCAACTAGATAGCAAATGTTAGCGTTTCCAGATAATCTATTATCTAGGGAACCTTTTCTGTCACTGCTGCATATTTTCCAAGCTTCTGTTTCCTCACAATCCTCCACTGTTTGTTTTTGGGGGATTAGGAATAACAAGAACGGTGGATTACACAACATCAGACTGCTATTTAATTATTCAGGGTGCACAACACTAATAATATCTTTCAATGTTTTATCTCTCAGCATATTGTGTTCCTTACTTGATGATCGAATGATTAACTGCTGCATGTTTACTACCCACTTTTCACCTTACCACCCTGATCCCCTGCCTACACACACACACCGATGAGAGTAAACAGCAGCACTAAAAGGGACAAGCTGCTTTACTAACAAAACAAAGAACATGATGCTGTAGCAACATGGCCTCATTTCTGGGAAACCATTCCCCATAGAAACAATAGAGACACAGAGAGGTCACAGCTTGTGACACAATCAAGATTTTAGCGGGCACTGAAGTCCTCCAGAAGGGCAAGTGAATCAAGGGAAATGCAGTCACTCTGTATCTGGACATTGGTCTAACTAAGATAGGTTGCCACTGAAGCACAGCGAGCTAACATGCCCTGTCCGGCGATACAAGATTGGTTGTCTCTTCTCTGTTTCCTGTTCATTGCTCTCCAGCTCACTATCTAAAACTAATTCAAACACTGAAGAGGTGGGCAGTCAGTAGTGGACCTACTCGGTTGTTCAAGTTCGTGGAGATAGATTTGAAACTCTGGCTTGCAGCAGAGTTACACTTAATGCTTCTGAATTAATTTCTGAATAATTATTGGTCCAAAACCAGACTATTTCTGGTGTAAAGTACCATAGTCCTGATCGTATTTCATCATGCTGGCAATAGTGCTCTCTTTTATGTGCTCCTTCCCTTACTTACTTATTCACTGATATGATCCTTCCCCGGGTAATTTTTAATTTCTTCCATGTCCATACAGCCTGAAATGACTTCACTGAAATAGTTCTTTGTGTCTTTTACTGTAAAAGCACTTCATGGAGCAGTTTATTTATACTGTATGGCCGGTATGGGCGCCACTTTACCCAAGCCAGTTCATACTGCATGCTAATGTGGAAAATGTAGGCATGTAAAGACCAGGAGCAGGAACACGGTATGGTATATGGACAGGCTGGAATATCCAGTCAACAAATCAATCATTTCTGTAGCCATACCTTTACAGACTGAAATTCTATCGTATCACTTGGTCTCATATAGCCCAGCAAGAGTCTATGAAACCCCACAGGAAAACTCCGATCAATTTTCTCACCCACTAAAGAAAACCCTCTAAATTGCACTTCATGCCCATTAAAATTGGCTCTGTGTGCAGATAGTAATCCAATATCAATGAAAAGATGGAACAGTGCAGCTGCCGCTGACCAAGGATTATTACGGTTCCTCTCCAGGAGAAGTACCAGACATGATACGATAAGATCTGAGAACAGACGAGCAAGCTGTCATCATAAACCTCTAATATCATAAACAGCCAATTCAGCTTTGGCACTGATATGCCATCAGTTATAATCCATACAGGAGAGGAGAGGGCCATACACCTGTCAATCATCAGACTGCAAAGTGAAGAATGAAATCATCCATTAGCCTTGACCCCATAAATGACAGCTAATGTGACATTCCATTCATCATGTCGTGTCAAACTCTCAGGTCCTCCATGCAATACGCCTGTTTCCACTCTCAGTCATATATATGAAAACTGCCCAGCACATCATTGGCAGGGAGCTGCCATCCATGGAGGACCTCGACACCCAGGGGTGTAGGAAGAAAGCTAAAAGGATTATCAAAGACCCCGACCACCCGAGTCACAAACTGTTCTGCCTGCTGCCTTCTGGCAGACGGTACCGCAGCATCCAGTCCTGCACCTCTTGGCTCAGGGACAGCTTCATCCTGCAGGCCATAATACTTCTGAACTCTAAAGCAGTGCTGTAGTGGCGGGTATGTGCATGGGGGGTTGAGGTATACCCCCCTCTTTTTCTGGCCATTTACAGTATATCCACCTATTAGCCAAAAAGCTGTTGGGATAAATAGGAGATTATACCCACTCCCGCCTTGGTAACCTGCCTAGTTGTTATCAACTACGACTAATACACTCCTGTTAACATTCAGCTAATTCATTTGCAGTTATGGTCTACCACAATTTTATTTTACTTTATTTGATATTCTATTTCGGTCATATTTTATCCCCATATTTTACCATATACATATCTAAACAGCATTGATGGAGAGAGCATGAGATCCAAGACTTTCACTGAAGACTGCCTCTGTAATTGCTGTGCATTTGTAAATAAATAACTTGAAACTTGCACCTCTGAGATCATAAATGGATATAAAAACCAGTTTGTCCATGAATGGCAGGATTACATTCATCAATCTGCCGGCGTGGACGGGTTGATCAATCATTCAACCATCTTATTACGCTTCTATACAGACAACAGCCACAACCTGACAGTCACTCTCTTATCACACTAATCCGGATAACTTCAGTACTGAGCCCTGTGAAGGCAGCAGGGATAAATTAGTTTACTCCTACACTGATTGGATTAAAAGCCAGGAGCGGGCCTCGACCCCCTGGCCTCAAAGACTACAGCCACCAACTGCTCAGCTTTAATGAACATGTCGGCTTAAATGGAAATAAATAACTAAAGAAAACATAAGTCGGTTTCTTTATCTTTTTTTACGTCAACATGAAACCCTATAATTTAGACACAGCATATAGAAATATTGACTCAGCGTGCTCATACTTTAAAAAAAACCCAACTTCATCCTGTGATTTATAATCCATTTACAAGGACTGTTTATTCGCAATGACTCAACTCCCCTGCCACGCGTCAAGACAGCAGCATTCTATATGACAGCTGACTCCATAGTAATCGGGTGCAGGTTAAATGTGAGCCTTGGAGCCCATCGTCTGCACTGCACCTCTGGAGAGTTGACCCATCACGTCTGTACCACGTTATTGAAGCAGAAGTCGGAGCTGCTGCTTGAAATTGAGCTCTAGACAGCATATTTGTCTTTGGAGATGTCCCGCTTACAGACACAACGTGCTTAATGGCAACTCATAAGTATGTGTCCCACTGCAGCTTTATAGACACAAGTCTAGAAACTGAGAGTTCCCACACTGCAGTGAAGGACTCACAAATGAATACAGAAGCTTGGCTGTCACACAGTGACAGGCCCGCGTTAGGAGCTGCGGCAGCAGCGCTCCGATGGACGAAGACACATGACAGGCAAACAAAACTACAACCTGAGCAGGCTGAAATAAAAATGAAAACTTATTAGGGCCATCTCTGCTGAGACACAACTCACCCGTTGAATCATTTACGGTTTAAATAGGCCAGCTTACATTTCAGAAGAGGGGAGAATATAACCTCTCCACAGGAGTAAATGTGCTCTATTGTAATAGTTCACAGTGGGCGACAGCACCGGGGCAGAGCGTGGAGGTGTGTGGACCAAGTGAGACTGTCCTGACAGCTACTTAACCTCCAGGCTGGCCTGTTTCACAGGAAGGAGAGCCTCATTTAATTTCTCATGGCCTGAGGCAAGTGTGCCAGTGTTTGTATAAAGGGAAGGGGAGGGGACACAAGAGTTAAAGGTGGTCACAAGAAAACAGAGTGAGAATAATACAGAAAAAAAGGTGGTTAAAAAAAATAACTGGAAACATCACAGCAGTATTCCTAGCTACAGTGAGGGCCTGGGCTGCAACGACTTCCTCATTCTTTCGTATTCAAGTCCATCCTGTGCCTCACCTCCCTCCTCAGGCAGCTGCTGTACTCAGGCTCAGAGTTTAGAGGCAGGAACAAGATGTGCAACTATTGCACTGTGCTGACAGCTCTGTAAACACAATTACCTCCTGGTTATAGTGAGCATTTTTGGGGCTTCATGTCTTGCCACAGTGGCCTTTTTAAAAGGACCTGCATCAGTTTGCAGGAAAACCCAGGATCTCCCATCCGAATGGGGAAACACCCGCAGGGAGGGGAGAAACAGCAGGCTGGCTGCTGGAGAGTCTGACATCATCCAAGTGTGAGCTTCCATGTTTCTTGTGAAGTCTCATATGTGTGTGTGTGTGCATGAATAAACAGTGAGTATCTGTCACTCCCTCTCAGCACAACTGTAGTTTTCCTCTGTAGCTCTGGGCAGACGTTCATTATTCTGAGTTTCTGCTGCTGCACCACCACACACAGCCCGCTGCAGTTCACACACCATGTAGGAGCAGAGGGATGAGGGGAACCATCGGTCATGGACTGACAACCAAACCTTTCCTTAAACTGCAGCCTCAAAGCTGCAAACATCCTCATTGCAACAGCACAAAAATAAGACACCCATCCCTTCTACGACGGCATTCATCTACTGCAGAAACAACCCCACACCTCAAACGGGGACGCATTCACATCCGCACACAACAACCACATCAGCACGGGCTGAAAAAATATGCCTGCAAAGTTGAAGGACACGAGAGATAGGAGGCATTATGTGAAAGCAGAGCAGAGTCTGGAGCCTAGTTACAGTAAACGGCGGGGCAGCGCCAGTGGGGTGTTGATGGGCTTCAACCAGCCCTCCAAAAAACTGCATTGCCTCTGTCAAAGCTCTGCGTCCCGCTGTGGATTAAAACAACCACTCGACACCGGGTTGGGATACATATCATGACTCATCTAGAGCCTCACCTTTCCGTGAAGCGCAATGTGAAGAAAAGACATGAGCGGTAAATCTTGAGGCTAGTTAGCTCTACTTCCTTAGCCAGCCCAGCCGCCACCGCCACCGCCGCTTTCTCTCCGGTCCAGCCTGCCTGCCCGGTCCTACACCTCTCCCTGTGCGCACAGACGTCCTGGGACTTACCGGTCTTATGTGCTGATGATGTCGCTGTGAAGACACAACAAGTGCGGGGAGGCTGCCGGCCACCGCTCCGCTGCTCCTGGACAACAGGAGTACTGATCTGCACACTTTCGCAGCCATCTCTGTAGTGAAACCTCGCCGGGAAGGAGACTGCTGCGGGCGGACCGAGACGTACCGAAGGGAAGAGGGAGGGTGGTGGGCCGGTTTGCGGGGCTGGACTACGGCTTCATACACATGCCCAGTGTTGCACCAGTATGCAAAAGATAAAACCACTTTTGTGCTGGCTAATTCAAAACAAACATGCACTGGCTGCATGTCATTTGTCGCAGCAACAAAAACACCCATCACTCAGCCGCTCTATTGAAGGTCACAAAGTGTGATCATCATACATACATGTATACTGCATCTGTTGCCAGTAAACATAATGTGATATGACAGTGGTGTATTTGAGAGTTAAAGTGTAATAGGTTTCATTTCAACATTTGGGGGGACACATATGAAACAGGGGGAGGGCAGACATTTTTGAGCATCAAACCCTTAATTTTCTGCATCCTGGTGAATTTTTATGCACCTGTTTGTGCCTTTCCTGCATCAATTTATGGTGTAAATGCCTTTCAGTCTGTCAAAATGAAAGTCCTCTGCTACTTTCATGATTTTATGGGAGGGTACATATGCAGAGAGGTGACGTTCCACATCCTCAGAGCCAGTCTGAGACACCAAGGGTCAGCACGGCCAGGTGCCTGGCTGTGCCTGTCGCCCGGCACACAATGCACCTGCCCCGATGCCAGTCCCTGCAGGTGTTGGGCCCGTCTACATCCCAACCCCGTAACTATGGTCATGGGTAATGACCGAAAGAATGAGGTTTCAGATACAATGAGTTTCACCATAAGGGTGGCTGGGCTCAGCCTTAGAGATAGGGTAAGGAGCTCGGATATCCGGAGGGAGCTCGGAGTAGAGCCGCTGCTCCTTCGCGTCGAAAGAGGTCAGTTGAGGTGGTGAGAGCGTCTGGCGTGGATGCCTCCTGGGCCGCACCCGTTGGAGGTGTTCCAGGCACGTCCAACTGATAGGAGGCCCCAGGGTAGACCCAGAACATGCTTGAGGCATCACATATCTTCTTGTCTGGCCTGGAAATGCCATGGGGTCTCCTAGGAGGAGCTGGAAAGCGTTACTGGGGAGAGGGACGTCTGGAGTATTTTCCTCGGCCTGCTGCCTTCACAACCCGGCTTCGTACAAGTGTTTGAAAATGGATGGATGGATGAGTACAAATGCACATGTTCTAAATATCAAGGAGGACATGACCCCTGCACCCCCCCCCAAAAAAAGTTACACCCATCAATTTCACTACGTTTCATTTCACTAGAACGTATCTTAAATACAGAGTGAAAGAAAAATTAAATCAGGGCTTCGTCTCTCAACGCTATCTCCACCACAATCTCTATTAACATTATCTCGGTGGAAGAATACTGCAAGATAAATGAGGTGAACCCTACAGGTCTGAGATAGTAGGTATTATAGTAATACGGTGGGAGATTTAAAAAGAAAAAAACAGGCCTTTCCTCAGTATTGGATAGCCCACACACAGCTGTCACTCCCTGTTGTAGGCTAAAAGAAATATACGAGATTAAAGCATTGCACTATAAACTCAGCACTGAGTTCCTTTTTTAACTTTCTTTTTAAAGTCCCTACTGGATTATTACAGGGATTGCTAATAAAATAAAATAAAAAGAGTCAGTGTTTGATTATTTCTTTTGTTATTGCGTATTTAAAGTAATTTAATGGGTATTATGGTACGTTGAAGAAGACTGTGTCCGTATCTGTTGGCAGGGGCATAGGTTTTGTTTCAACAAAACACATGAAAAGGGGAGGTTTGGGGGTCCCCTGCATGGCTGTATTAAGAGACCTGGATTCAGTTTAGAATGCAGGACCCTGTTCATTCCTTTGAAAGTTGCTCAGTGGCGCATGAAGTCAAGAAAGCTCTATTTTCACAGTATAAATTTACCTGGATGATTGCTGCTGCCTCCGCATCATTGGGCCCATAGAGCAGGCATACTAGAGACCTCCATTGGCCGAGCTGGCTTCTTCTGGTTTAGTGCTCTGCTAATTTTAATGGCAATAAAATGATTTAATCTTGCAGTTCTTCTAGACTCTCCAAATGTTTGCGGACAGAATGGATTTTATCCTGATGGTGTAATGAGTCATTTTGCGGGGGTTGTGATGCTCAAAAAAAGTATCCTCTGATTCACAAACAGTCTTTTTGGGTGCAATGGCATCACGATAGACTAGAGAGTTGTAATTCCACTGTTTGACCACTTTGAAAATTGGCTTCAAAGCCCAGCACATTTTCCTGGGGGTCTGGTCCCCCCTCCCCAGAAATTTTTGCACACGTTCTAATAGTTCAGGGGGAAGTATCCCCTGCCTCCCCCTGAAATCTACACCTCAGCCTGTTGGTAGCTGTATGTATATACCCACTCACTGAACCAACACAACAACAAAACTTGGCACTTACAGAGCTGACTGGCACTTCAAAGATTCCCAGCGATCTTGAAAAAGACAGACACAATATAACTTGTCTGAATGTCTCTGTGTTAGGCTACATCTTGGCAGACTTGCTGTCACTAGCCACACCATCTATTCCTCTATAACTGTGTCTAATATTAGCTTGTCCTTCAGTCACTCTTGTGACTATGTCCCAAAAGTGCAGCCCACAGGATCAAATCTAATTGCTCTGATCTTCAGTGACTTTTAAACAGCATGAGCTACTTCCTCATGTACAAGCATTCTAATGCATTTCAGGGCTTTTGTACCCAAATGGCAGAACACGAGGGTGAGCGGTCAAGTATGAGGCACTTTGTTTTCTCCAGAATCACTCAAGTACTGCAAATGTTGGTAACAGGAGTGGTAATGGGTCTTTTAGGTAAATGAATGTCAAGGAGACTCCCCTCAGCGGAATGTAGGTTAACATGTTGTCCTTAAACTTTGACCAGTCCAGGTCTGTCATATAATACCACCTGCCACACCTGTGTTGGTCGAGGGTGAAACCAGATAACATACAAAGGGCCTAACTCTTGAATTGTTAATGCACTAGAGCAAACACATTTTGTAGCTTTCACTGTAGTAAATCATGTGATAAAGTATAGCTTCATAAAATGGCTCGAGCTTTAGAAAATACGAAATAGTCAAATAAGACTAAAAACAAATAGAGATTTGGTTGTTGTGTTGTTGATTGTGCTTGTCCTCTGAAATGCAGTAGTAATATGTCATTACTCCAGAACTCATCCCAGTTCCTTCTGTACTTCTTCAGGTGCAGTGCATCAGGCTGTGTGGGCGATGCAATTTAAATGTAAATTCTTAGCCATGGACAAGGACCTGCTCAAGGCCTCGAGGCTGCATCGATTCACAAAGCGAATCGTTGTGTGGTGCCAAATACTACCAGACCACCAGTTTACACAAACCTTTGCAGTGCTGCTGTAAATGTACCATGACAGTATGCATGTGTACATTACGTGTCAGCAGGGTAAACAAAAGAAGGTGCAGTAAGGGGACAAAGAATGTTGAATGTTTGCATGACTTTGTTTGTTCTCTGCGTTATTTACAATGTGAACTCAGTGTAATCAGCTCATAAACTAAAGCCATACAAAGGGTAATTAGTTATTTCAGAACTCACTATCTGAGTTTGTTGGATCCTAATATGAGTATATGATTACAGTACGTATTTGAATTTATCTGATCTGCTTAATATCTATTCATCTTACCACTTTTCATAGGCGTATTTATAACCACATATAATTCCAACTGTCCAAACTATTGTTTTATGAAATGTTAAGTATGAAATCAGCTATTTCCCACCATAAATGTTTTTGAACAAAACAAGAAAAAACAAAAAGGATTTCGCAATTATTGTCCAAAGTTAGTTTTGGACAGCCACTGATTTCATTTCAAATTGTGCCTCATAAATTTCAAATGCATTAATGTTCTGAATTCAGCGATTCAATATGAGCATGACTAATTCAAATGAATCTTCATTTATATTATTCTAATTTAATCTCTGCTGACACTAATCCCTTTTCACAGCTGTCCAGCTGTTTTTTTTTAACCAACTGTAAAAAAAAAAAGATGTGAGTGAGGCAGAGCTGCACCCATATCTCAAGGTCAGAGATGGATGAATTGAGCAGAGTACAAGAGGGGGTGTGCATGCATACCTGTGTGCACATGTGTGCGTGTGTGCATGTCTGTGCATGACTGAAATGTCTCTTAGCAGCATGTCATAGCTCCTCCCATGGGTCGACAAAAAAGGTAATGCTGAAAGCAAGCGTGTGTGGATGTGTAACTTCTGTTTCATCACACCACCAGTCAGACAGCGTGCATCATGTAAACACAGACCTAATTAGGCAGTGTACGCTGACTTTCTTTTTTTGCTTACTCTTACACATATGATGGCTCACAGACACCACACAGCAATATGACTGCTGAAACTGGAGCCTGCTTTTGTCTGCAGTTCTTTACCTGAGTCATCACTCACCATTATACAGAGGTACAGCATGTGGATCAAGTTTCACCATAGTTTCATTCTGCACAGCAGCTCAGCTGGGACTTGTCAAGGTGCACGGAAACACAGACAGCCAGCATTCCCCTATGGATTTACAAGTGTAATGTAGCACTCATGAGTGAGACACCTTTTTACACCAAACACAAGTCACAGTGGTAGCAACCCTGGCAGTATGTACTAAAACAGTTGAGCAGAACAGGCTGTACAGCAGGCCTGTCTTATCTCCTGCTCCACCTTTGCACCGCCACAATGGCAGGATGGATGTAATCGGCATGCAGTGCTATTGTTTGGGCTACGGTGAAATGCAACACAAAGACTGCAGGGTAAACAGTTACCTTATATGCATAACCTTCAACCTGAATTAAGTCAGACAAATGCGCTGGAGTCAGGGAGTGGAAACTTGATGTGTCATTTCACGTTAGGTCTACACGAGTGTCAGCTGACACCTAACTTCTAATAGGCCAGTTACCCTACACCATGACCAGACACCCCAGACATGGTGACAGATCTAAAAACACTCTGGTCATAAACTATTTAGCAGCTATTATAGACTGGTTCTTTGTCTATGTGTTTTGCATGACATTTGAATGGGTCATGTTCATATCGTGAGTACTTTTAGGTGTGTGCCTACAGAGGGCTGGCCTTTGAGGTGCTGATCGGCTCCAATCTCCAGGTTGGTGTGTATTTTGGACAATTTAAAGAAGTGATTTGCATTGTGTTATGCATATTTATAAGGATAAATGACATATCATTTGTGAATGAGATGAATGGCTTTCAGTTGTGAAAATATGCACTGCCATTGTGGACACAAAAACCACACTGAGGTTATTACCGTTGTAAAGCTGTTCAGATTCAATATAAAATCTCAATGGTTGACAATAACATATTGTGCGGTTCTTGTGATAAATTGCTCACATTAATGAACCCTGCGCTAAAGGGCTGCAGGCACAGTTAAAGCAAGTTGCCTCTCTTATTAAAAAAGGAGGAAGTGAGAGAGACAGAGAGGAGGTAATGAAAATAGCTTTAACACAAAATGGTGGGAAAGACATGAGATTAGTATAGATAATCATTTGTAATAGGGAGGGTAGCCAGAGATTTTAGTTGCAATGTGTGTACTTTATATCATTGTGCTGTTCTATCAAGACAGTGATTACCTCAACTTCCTTGAAACCTTATTGAAAACGGTAACACCTGCGTATTGGTTATATAAAGCATCTCTAAATAAGCAAACAAGCTCACAGAAAAAGAGAAGTAATACACTCTGACCTTTTCGAGCACAGGTCAATTTGTTACAGCAGAATAGTTGTATTGATTAAGCAATATATTGGCAGAATGCTTAGATTCTGGTCCCACTTGTCAGAACGGCGTTAAATTCTAAATGCATTAAATCATATTCTCCTTAAATATCATGAATCCTCAAAGGAGAAACATTTGGCTCACTTTCCACAAATGTGTAACGTGAATCAATCTAAAGCCATTAAACCTCCCGGTGTTGTGCAGCGGGCCCAACAAAATGTCATGAGAATTTGATGATCTGATACAGCAGGTGATGCACGATTGGTGTATTTACATTCTGCACTTTAAGTTAATCTACCAAAGTGGAATGACATTAAAAGAAATGTGGAGTTGTAAGCAGCATGCTAAAAGAGGAGTCTCAGACACATTGAGCCACAAAGGCATGTTTTCAACATTCCTCCTCCTGTCTTTAAAACTGCAGAAATGTGCATTTACTTGTCTGATTGCTTCAGTTAACTGAGATTTATTTATGTATGCTGGTCTGTCCAGTCATTCCACCCAACCAAGAGCTACAAGCTATCAGGTTGGGTTTGACTGATGAGAATACAACTCCACAGTGGCAACTGAACATTCTGAAAATGTTTCTTGTCAATGGCACTTAATGAAAAACCATTAGGCCGGAGATCTATCAAGACGTTTTGCCCTTCACAAAGAGCAATTTTGTTAAACTGCTTTTGAGTTTAGGGATGTGAGTATGAATAAGATAAAATGTAAGTGACAAAGTCATCACAGTGTTTATGTCCAGAGGTGGAGATAAACTATTCAGACATCCCTGGCACTTCGTGAAGGAACCAGCCAGTGTTTGGACTCAACCTAACAGTCACTTCTATGTAGCAATGCACTCTATCTTTACTTTATTCATCATAACCTCATTAACGCTGATGTACGGTCACATCATGCAGAAATTTGACCTGCGCTTTCATTGGATGTGACAAGTGCCTGCAACCTGCAGTCTTCTATTCCCAGTCGACTCAGCAGCCCCCTAGCTTTTCCTCTCACATTATGCATTCAGTCCAGCAAATATGTATTCAAGGCAACAATTAGAACTGGCACACTGCGAGGAGGCAATTCATTTAGTTTTGATACATTTTTATACTGGAGCTCTGTCAAGGCACGCATGACTGACAGCAGAGACTCCCTATCTCCCAGATCAATTCAGGTATGATATTGAAATGAATGTTTTTTTTAAATCAGAAATAGAATTGCCAAAGTTGTACTCAAGGTGTATGAAGCTAGGCAGTAATTATGATATATACTGGAGGGACATATCCTCCCAGTAATCAAATATAGTCAAAATGTCTCCCCCAGTATACTGATAACAAAAAGGAAAGAAAGAAAGAAAACTATACAGTGAAAAGCAACCATACACTGCTGTCTGAAATAATCAATGCCAAATGTACTCAAAATCATAAATAAACTAAACACATTGCCATAAATATTACTACTGGTTCAAGTATTAAGATGTGGTTTGTCCAAGTATGCTGTGCCCCAGCAGAGACCATTGCTCGTCTGTTGTGGGTATAATCAGTTGTTTCACTACTTTCAAATGTACGCAAAAGATAGTATATTGTGCCATAAAAAGTCATTTAAAATGTCGTAAGGCGTGCATTTCTTGAGAGGCCCTCAACGATATGCTGACTTCCTAAAATGGCACTCAGTCATGAAATCTCTGAAAACCCCATATCTAAGATTTTTGTCTCAAAATACTCTGAAATGGTCAGTGTAACTGTAAAGTTTCTAAAAACTTTTTGGGATTAAATTCTTCCCAGAGCCCCTTGGCGGGCTGTGTCATAGAAGGGGTCAATTAAAAATGGTCCCCCCAATGCTAAATAGGTGATTACAGCCCTGGTATATATCATATTTCAAAACCTAGCCTACCAAAACAAACAAACAAACAAACAAACAAACAAAAAACAACACAGTTTATTTGTTTTGGTTTATTCAAACCATATTCATGTTGAGATGCTGAATATTCCATGTATGAACCTGTGCTATACCATACCATACACCATTTGTTAACCTTTTTCATTCTGACTTCAGTTTGTTGGCAACAATAGGCCTCCAGGTCGGGGTGATTTTGATAAATGTGCACTTAAGCAACATGATAGTCATTCCTTTCAGTATAGAGAAATATTTTTCATCACAGTACAAGTATTCAGCTCGTATGTATGGTGAGAGACTGTGCTGAGTAATAGCACATCATATAGCATGTTATTACATGAAAATGATGTACATTTGATCCTGTGCTCCTCACACAGTAAACGCATCCCCAGCAGTGTTGGGACGGAGCCCGTCTGAGCTGCATGGGGCGTGGTGTGTGTATGTGGCCCCACCCCGCTGTCCGCGCGGTTGTTAGTGAACGCGGAACTGCTGTTTACGCTGCGCTCCATCTCTGCAGACACGGGAGGGGAGACGTCCCCCGAAACGCCGGAGACATTATCATTTCGGACTGACTGGCGTTTGTGACAACACTAACGTGAGTAGCTGTGCCGCTTATATGCTTACAGAGCTGTCTAACGAGGCCTGTGTGTAACCGATAAATATCGGCTACCTGAGCTAATAGTACACAGTTATGCTAACTGTTAGCATGCTAGCTGGCTAGCGTTAGCTTCGCTACGAAACAATTATCTGACTGCTGTACTCCGTAGCTGGATATGTCACGTCAACAGTAACAAGTGATACAAATTTAGGACTGGCGTTGAAAACATCCTCCTTAACAGACCAGTGACATGCTATATTACAGCAGGCTGTTGTAAAGGAGGTCATCTTACGGCTTTAAAGAAAACATTGGGGTCCTTGTCAATCATGGGGCAACTTTGGGGCTTCGGGTTTCCGCACTGACATGTCAGACATAATACTAATATTAACATAAACATTATCCTCTTACCCCTGTGTTAATGTTAGCTAGTCAAGTTAGCTTTTTAAACTGCGTGCCGTGTTAAATGTTGTTGTCAAGAACCCCGACTCACTGATGGGGAGCATATCAGCCACACCCCACACCAAGAAGCAATGTTTGTGTCTTGGGTGCTCACTAGAGAAGATGTTTAGTAACTTTATGTGGTTAGTTATGTAGGTGACAATTGTGAAAAATAAACACATGATGTTGTGCAAATTTCTGCTGAAAGAAAATTTCTCCTTTTTATTTACCAAGGGATTTTATTAACATTACATGTGGACCTTTGGGTGTCTCTGGACCCCAGTTTTTGGGGATTGTGGGGTCTCACCAACCCAAGCTACCAGGCCATTACACAATAATCATGCAGGTTTACCATTCTGTGTTTGCTAAAACCTCTTTTTGACAAATTCACCTGCACTGCACACAGTGTTAACACTGGTATCTATAAGTTGAAATTCCAATTGGGCAGTGAGGAATGGCAAACTATACTGTGAGTCACCACACTGTCAAAATGGCCCAACCTTTGATTATTATAATCCCACTTTGAAGTGTATATGGTGTCATTTTGATAAATCACGTGGTAATAATTTCAAGCAGTTTATAAATAAACCTTGCTCATATTTCTTAAAGTATTAATGTCAGATTAATTAATCAACTGGTGATAAAGTTGTCAAAAGTCAGAAGCAAGTCACAGACCAGCTTAAAGATCTTTGCAGTCTGAAAGTTTCCAATAGAGATGAAATGGTGTGAAAATTTTATATTACTATTACAGTGACCAAAATGACCCATGGTTATCAGTGATGAAAGTGATGAAAATTTCCAAAAAGTAGTGATTCACATGTTGAAATCATTTCACCAAGTTTTATATTAGAAGCCACCAATAAAATTAGAAGCACTTTTTGTTTGCATAAACATTAGTATAATAACTTAGCCAACACCCTTATGTAAACATATGAAAACCATTTCAAATGTGCATTAACAGCAAAGACATCCTGTCTTTGAGATGCTTGTTCTAATGTCTGTGTCACTGTAGATGAGAACAAGCGACCAGCAGTATCACTGATTTCGCCTGCTACACGTCCACACTGTAAACAAGGGAATAGCAAAACAAACCTACGTTGCATGCTGCACCTGCATCTGGGAGACTTTTGCTAACTTTGGTTGATGCTGGACAGTGTTTACCATGAGTTTATCAAAGCACAGTAATCAAACATGGTTTTAATGAGAATTAAAATTTGCAACGGTAATACTAACCGCAAGGAATTTTACAGTGCTTTATTGTGAAACCAGTAACAGTTTAATCTGTGCTCCTGGTACTCCTGACAATAATCCCCTCTCTCTGTTTATACTTACCGCTTGGAGGCAGAAAACATCCCTGAACAACAGAGGAACTGCAAAGTTTAGCGTCTTGAAACTGCCAAGTTTACTATTGTTTGAGACAAATGCATCACAAGTTTCAACTGAGGGCATAAAACATCACTTTTAGTGCCCCAGGCGGTTGAGGTGACACTGCCCTCTCCTTTTCTGTCCCCTTTTTGTTTTTATGGGATCCGATCATCCAAGCACCGAGCAGTGTTCACACAACATAAATACTTATGTTTCTCTTGTGGGTATCTCAACATATCACTGTCAGATGGTTGGGGACAATGCTGATGACCAAAAGCAGTATTGATTCACCAGGTCCCAGGTCAGTTTCAGGTCCCAGTGTTCCTTGTCAGTGGATTTAAAGGGCTGGATGTGATTATGGAGTGTGCTGAGGGACTGACTGGACTGAAAGCTTTTAGATTAAGGAAAACTAATGCCTTAAACATTTGGCTTACTGTGAAAGGATACAACCTGAGACATGCTGAACAAGCTTCCATGCTTTATTCTAACGGGTAGGCAGCATTGGATGTAAAATATAATTGGCTGGGGTTTGATGTAGTAGTATGATGTACGCTTTGTAGCATTCAGTGATCTGATTAATTTTGGACAAGTATCATCATTCATCTTGATAACTGACTAAAATACTATCAAGAGATTGCGATCAAAAGACCTTGACAACTACAAGGGATTATATGAACTGTTGGATGGTGTTCTAAATTTGTCAAGCTGTTACCACTTATAATGTAGCACCTTGCTTTATGGATGTAGAACAAAGACAAGAAAATGTAAATGCAAGTGACTTCATGATAACTGGATGATGTTTTGAAGGGCACATCTCTCACAAGCAGATGGAGAAAGCTTTTACCAAACATACCAAAATGAAAAAAAAAACTATGTCCATCAGTGACCCTTAAAATCACAGGTGATATTTTTCGGTCCATTACCATTTTGTCAGCAGCTCAGCTCTGACAGAATGTTCTGTACTATGTAGTACACTGTACACCTTGCTAAAACCTCAGTAGTCAAGCGCTCCGGTACACTTACATCTGTGCCTCATTATTGTTTGCTCTCTGTTGTTGTAAGAGTATGAAATACTAGTCCCTAGTCCTGAGGCCACTGGTCATTGCAGTGTGTTCCTGCATTTGTACTTTTTTGAATGTAAATGCAGGTGGGCAGTAATCGATGTTACATCCATATCCTGATTTGGGATGTGCATGATTAGTTGGCTGGTCAATTGAATGTTGCAACCCTCACTAGTCAGCACCAGAAATACTAGTGTGTTGAACTTATTATTACAGTTATTATTATTTATGCCAATGCATTCACCTGGTGAAAATGTCGTGGTAATAATCAGACACATTTTCTAAAGATTTATTATTTCTATAGAATACTGTTTTCAATAAATGTTATTTGTCAACTTTTATTTATTGAGTTGAGTTATTGAGTTGTCTTTTTTTTTTCTTTTGGGCTGATGTGTAATGTTAATAATACACGCGGCAAAGTGACACACATTTAAACTGCATTTAAAATACAATTTGGGTATTGAAAAATGTGATTAACAATTTCAAATGGTTCTTTTAATATACACAATATTTTTTGGACACTTTTTTTAAACTGATAGATTAAATTGTCCTCAAGTGTAACTGTTTTTGTAGTGTTTCCTTAGTTTTAATCTAGTCGACCAGTCTAAATTTAACCTGTTGTTTAAACGTCAGGGAGACTGGTTGTTAGCAACATCCCTAATCATGACATGAGACAAGATATAAAAAATGTTGTGATATCAGATATTCTCCATATTGCCCAGCCCTAAATGTAAGGTATGCAAAAGAGATGTGTCCAGCAAAGCTAGTGGGTCATGGTAGAGGATTACCATATTGCAGTAACAAGGTCCTTTTTAGTACTCTGCGGAGGTGGATAGTACAGATAAGGGAGTTGTAGCTGTAGAGTGCCTCACTGCTTTTCAGATGGCTTTAACATTCCCAGTGTCCCCTTCCTGGCCAAAAAGTTCACACAGGCTGATGAAAAGAAAGAGAGCACTGGCGTGTCTCAGCTGTAAAAAATCTATTTTCTGTACAAGCTCCCGGCCCCCCCAACTGGGGATTTCACAGATCATGGGTAACTCTAACTTTGAAAATGA
>JAPZEB010000003.1:10717850-10730874 GCA_029783705.1 Chaetodon striatus | reverse complement strand
AAATACCTAATCCACTAAGTTACATGTAAACATATGCTGGCTCTACTGCTGTTTTTCCCCACTACTGGCTGACTTTTTACTAGTCCTGTGACATTATCCCCATCGCCTCATTACAGCATCTCTGTATCAGTTTAATCTTAAGAGAAACATCTGTATCTTTGACAGTATCGAAAATTATTCATTTGAGATTTCTAAATATTCTGGTATGCTGTAATACTGCGCCAGCCTACTTTTGAAAATGTATTTAGACATTTTTGGTCCTTCCATATGTTTTGTCTTTATTCTTTCCAAAGGTGATGGGGACTGTCTGAATAATAACTCAAAAGCAAAATTATGCAGCAAGAGGGAATTTTCACTCTAATGTGTGTTTTAAAATTCAGTGGCTTCAACTTCTTACTTTTAAAGTGATTTGCCACTCTTGTCTCAGATGTTGCACAACAATCTTTGAAAACCTGAGGGAAGATATTAATAAATAATTGGTGTGACTTGAATTTCACCCCCCCCGTTGTATATGTGCAATTTTTGTAATGGAAAGAGAGTGCATAAATGGTTGAAAGCTCTAAAGAATGGGCTTGAGTCTCCATCAGTGTGGGTGATGCTGAGATCAGTAGCCTTAAATCTGAGGTGATGAGATCCAGAGAGAGATGACAGCATATCCCTGGCTTTACATCAGTCAGGCTCCGTGGCATTTCTGCACAACTGTCCTATAACCTCTCATCCATACACTGATGGTTGCCTCTCGGGGGCCATGCTCCTGGTGATTTCCCTAGAGATCAATAAGGATTGCTAAAGAGGGGGAACCAACACAGAAGCACGCAAACATAGCTACGGCTGAGAAAAGACTCTACTTTGATCGAAGTCTGTGCATCTCTCTCTCTCTCTCGCTTTCTGTTGTCAAATTGAAGTGGATAACGGCTTCAAAAAGTTGAAGCTGTAAAACACATTTTAGTTTTTCCACAGGGAGTTAGTGCAGTGTACACAATCACTCAGTGTCACATGCAATAACAGTCTGTGTGGATTAATGTGTGGCTGAGCACAGCTTCCAAACAGACACTGCTCTGTCAATTTCCCAGTTATGCTGCATCTGTTTGAAACTTTCTGCTGAAAAGCAAATGGTGAAAAGTGTCAAGGCAAACATTGACGTGACTAATGTGTGTAACAGGGCTGAATAAATGAGCATTGTTTTTTGGATTTTTCAAAAATGTTGGACCTCGGTATGTCAGTGATGCCACGCTGTCAGCCTTATGTGTGGCTTCATGTGGCTGTGACGGTTCTGCAGTCTCCCTTGATGTTAACCAGTCAGTCAGACGGATGCTGATCACACTATTTCCTGTTTTGATAATGTGATAGTTGAGTCAGGAGGTTAATATACTTCCCCATCAGGACTGTCAACTTGTTTTCCTGCCGCCACCTGCTTCTTTATTCTGGTCACTCCTTCACCCTTTCCGCACTCTCTTAACTCTCCCTCAGATCATTTACCTTGCTTCACACAAGGTTGGAGTATCGCTGGGTCTTTGATTTGGTTGATGTTTAGGTATGTTAGAGTGGTGCCAGTGCCTAGTGTGTGAAATTCCGTGTCATTAATTGTGGTTCCTGTCTGGTTGGCAGGTGATGGAGTATGAGAACAGGATAAGAGCCTACTCAACTCCAGACAAGATTTTTCGCTACTTTGCCACGCTGAAGGTCATCGGTGAGCACGGAGATGCTGAGGTTTACATGACGCCCCAGGACTTCATCCGCTCCATCACACCTAACGAGAAGCAGCCTGAAAGTGAGTCTCTTGTCTTTCCTTCCACTGTCTTTGCTTAGTCTTCATCTGGCACGCCCCAGTTCTTTTCTATGATTTTCCCGCAGCTTTCTTTATTCCTTGGGGCTGCTTCTCCAGACTCAAATAATTTTTCAGACTGATCTTGCCTCTCATCCAGGATTTTGACCCCAAATAAACCCTGGCAACCTTGCAGAGATCATATTACTTCAGTGGTAAAGCATTACTCAACATAGCCCCTGCCCCGTGCTCCTTCCAGCTACAGGGACACTTAGCACACGCTTGGCAGCTCTGGACTCATGACAGTCGGAATGAGGGGAGGCGGGGAGGGTGTTTGTGTGACAGGGCTGCCGATCACGCTGAGTTGGGGGACTTGCGACGCAGCAGTTGGTGTATCAATTAACAGGTTCAAACCAGAGCAGATCTCAGGCGTCACACATGGAGCCAGTGAGAGATATTTGATCTCCAGCCAATGGGAGGGCTGGGAAGTCGGGGAGCTTAACTTAGCATAGACACATTTCAGCACCCATCTTGTCTTTATCTGTCTTAATCTGGTTATTCAACGCTTAAGTTCATTTAGATTTGCATATCATTTTATTGTATGGGAGTATATTAGCCTCCATCACTGCCTGTGGTTGAATGCTCAGTGTGTGAGGACTATATATTCTGCGCATTCTTCCACAGTAACGGAGGCACGCCTGCAGTTAGCACTTAATAAGGACTTAGCTGGGCCTGTCACGTCTGCACAGCCTTTCCTGCTCTCCTCAGCACTTCCATCTGTTAACCTTGCTCTAGACTTGGCCTAGCTTGGCCCCCACTGGCCTTCCATTCTTAGACCCAATACCTCTCCTCCCCACTTCATGATTCTCCAGCTTTTCCTTTCTTTATTCTGCCTTTAGCCCTTCCAAACTGGAGTTTAAGTAATGATGAGCCGAGCTCTGTTGGATAAGAGAGCGTTCAGTAAAGCGGATGAAAAAGCCAGGAGAAACTGCAGTTTGCTTCACAGGCAGCCACTTCACTCTCTTCTCTAAAGGGTTAACTAACAGACTCCCTGGTCAATTAAAAAATAATGAGAGAGTCTCAGTTGCTGATTAGTCTGCTTTTGTTGTTTGGATGCTCTGCAGATTTTCTGGCTCATAGATGATGAATAAGCCATGGACCTGATAAAAAACTCACAAGATAGTGTTAGCCTAGCTTTTTATTTTGACTTGTCTGTTTTTAGGGGGTCTGGAAATAAATAGATACATAGATAGATGCTACAACAATTGTCCCAGTTCAGAGGCTGAATCTCTTAATCAGACAGTCCAGCCTCACAGAGGCTAATACTCATGGTGCTGTGAGGTGGTCCTTCCTTATCAACTTGACAAGTTGAAATGTGACTTTTATGACCAGGATGTAGAATAGACTGTGAATTACTAAGATCCTGGATAAGACCAGTTGTGTCCTTTCAAAGTTGGGCAATACAAGGTTGCCTACAGGTGCATTTGAAATGGGACAGACCTTGTTTGCCCAGTATTCAGTCTAGAAATGTGGGCTTCACTTAGCAATTCAGCCCCTAAATTGGGAACCTCTGTTGATTGTGTTAGTGAAAGGATTATTGACTCTGCAGGAGAGGGTGGTAGGCTATTTTCAGAGGTCTCAGGTGATAAGGTTTTCTGTAATGCTGATGAAGCCAAGGTCAGTTTAATGAGATTATACTCTAACCATCACCCTCAGAGTTAATCTGATTTGATGAGACTGCTTCAGCAGGTCAGTGCTACTAGTCTTTCGGTGTGATATCAAGAGCCAGTGAGACTCTTGGAGTATTTCATGTAATATTTTAGTACAGCAGAGTTAACAGATTAGAAGTGGTGCCTTACATAAGAAAGTTAAGAAAATAATCTCCTCAACAAGGTTTATTAGTTTGAATAATATTAGTGTGGAGGTAGGACTGTCATTTTCACCCAAAAATCATAACTCATGTTTGAAGTATATTTGATAAGGTCTAGTAGAAAGTGGGAGAGATCATATTTCATATCATCATATCATTCTGGCAGGGAGCAGAATTGTATTCAGCCACAAAATGAATTGATGCCTTTTTGCATGGAAAGAAATGACACAGAACAGTAACTAAGACAGACAGAGACAAAAGCCCAGTGCACAATGAAGAGTACTCATTTTCAGTGTGTGTACAGATATAAACACTGCGTACGGTCGATCTTCTTGAGCTGGTGAGAACTTTGTCCTAACTGATGATCAGAGGAGTCGAAGCTGAATGCTGATGATTGTTTGTTTTAAAGAATTTGCAAAATGGAAATGGCTTGTTAATGACTATTATTAATCTCGAGCACATGTCAGTGATTACGAGAGGTTTACTAATGACACCAAGTAAATACATTTGCTCTACTTCATGCCAGGCATAAATCTTGATGCCCCTGCTGTGCAACTAGTTTGCCTCACATCTCGTTTGTTATAATAACTGTCCTCTAATGTGTATCTCTCTGTATCTGTATTTCCTTTCTCCTTTTTCTTTCTCAGATCTCGGCCTGGATCAGTTCATTCTGAAGCGCTATGATGGAAAGGTAAGAAGTGGGTGTCTGGGTGGTAAAAAGGATAGAGAGTCAACTTAGCAATCATGGAGGTCAGCAGCGGGGAGTTTTCATAATTATGTCTTAGAAATGTTTCATCCCTGTTTAATAAATTCAGTTTGAAGTAACTGGATTTCATAAATGTACTGTAAATAAGTGTTGCATTTCCCCAGAAAGCTGTCTAATAAAATATTATTAGAGCTTTATTTGCTGGTTTATTTCCCAGAATAGCCAATGTCAATAAAGAAAAGCAGTTAATCCGAATTACAAAAAACACATTTTCTCACTTGCGCAAATTACCCATGGTGGTGTCTGGCCCTGAAGATAATTTTAAAGTTATTTCCTCCCGAAAATTCTGCCACTACCCAAATACACCTGAGCAGAATAGGAATTTTGTGAGCCTTAAAACCCTGAAAAATGTAACTTGAAAAACAGTAACATTTCTCTGCATAAACAATACTCCAGTTGATAGTCACTCTTCCACAGTACACAAATGGTCTCAGCAGAAAGTAGTTCCAAGTTAAAAATAAACATTCAGTAAAAATCCTAATTCATACAGAAACCTTAAAGCAAATGACGCCTGCACTTGATAATTAGACCTTATAATCCCCACAATTCAGTAAAGGTTTTATCTTTTCATGCTTTGGATTTTAAATATGCATACACAGAGAAGGAATTAAAAGAGAGGTTTTGAAAAGTGTTATCTTTATTCAGTGCAGTAGTGAAGGAACGGTTACTGAAATGAAGGGAAGATAAAAGTGACAAATTACATGTCTAAATAAACATGTAAACTGACTCACAGGTGGGCAGTATTTTCTGTGTATACTTTCATGTAAATGATCTAAAATAGTTAATCAAATATTATGCAGCATCTCTTTCTGTTTATTTTAAAAGTGTCTTTTGCTCAAGCCCAGTCCTTATGAATGTAATTTGATATAATAATTGTATTAATATCTATAAAATAATAATCTATGAATAACATGTATGAAATGCAGTATAAATCAAAGAACTGCCACATTTATTCATCTTTCAGGCTAAAATGACATTGAAGAAACGAATAAATAGAACTGGAATGATGTAAAAATTGAGGTGATAACTCAATGTCACGGAAATAAACAAATGCTCATCAGGGGCATTGAGGTTACAGCATCATAAATAAATGGCATATGGGAAGAGATGGTGGGAAATAGAAAACACCATTTCATTCTGTCAGCAAAGAGAGCAAAAAAATTAATAGAAAAACCCCAATGATACCGTTAGAAACACAGCTGTGAGAGCTAGCTGGCATTTCTGGGTGCACTTTGTTGTTTGTTGGTGCATTTCTGTTGATAGCTTACCCACAAGCTGGTGTCACGCTGAGTTACTTCTATTGCAGGTACAAGTTTTATAGGAGAAAAAAATGTGAATGGCACAAAACATCCACAGTGTATGTTTTAAAAATTTGGTCTCCCCTCTGCAAAAAATTGAAGTGAAAAAATGTTTTTTTTACTGTTTTTCCTTCCTCATTACTTAAGCTCCTGCTTTGCTGTCAGCTTCTCATGCGACAACTCTTTTCCAATCACTGCAATGGAGACTAGAGCAGATCAGATCAGAATATCTTGCTTTCCGAACATTGTTTGAGCTCTGCAAAGTTATGAAAAGAGGTTTAATTATATAGTTTTCAACCTACGCAGTGATCCTTTCACTATCTGCCCTCAGTCTCAAAGCATTCAGTTAGGTAAACATTGCTCAGAGAAGCTGTGCTCTTTAACAGAGCAGCTCCACACTTAATCATTAAGAGGGACATGTACAAAGTGGGCCTGTCCAGTGCATAATGACCTATTTAAAGACAATAACAGCAGGTGAACTTTGCACAGGCTTGTCCCCCCCTATGATCACAAACTGACTTTAAAAGGAGCCGGTCCCTGTGCTCTAAATGCTAACATTTCTCTGTTCACAGTCAGGAAAACAGAGACCATCAAAATAAATCACCAGCATCATTATTTTCATTACTGCTTTCCTTGTTATTGATTTGTGACTATTACTGCCCTCTCACTGATCCCAGGGAGCATCTCTCACACCCAGTAGCCAACCATCCTCATTCATTTAAAATTAGCTAATCTTAAGTGTGATGATTGTCGTTTCTAACTTCATTCGAAAAATCCATCAGCCCCCAGGCTCGTATGATGATGAGTAAGTCTGTACCTCGTCTCCATTTTGTAGTCACACCAAGTCAGTTAGGCTAAAGAAAGAACTCTTTGTCACAACTTCCCCTTTTTACTGCCCTCAGCAACTCAGTAGTGATTTTTCTAAGCCTTATGTTCAGTGAAAGTCCCCAGAACTTTTATCCATCCATATTTCGAAAGCGTATTAACCAAAGAGCTTGGGCTATACATTAATCAAAAGTAAATATGAAATTCGGCAGCAACCTGAAATCAAAATAGAACACTCCTCATTTATGGCCCTTGTCTACTTATGTAAATGTCGTCCCTATCTCCAGGCCTTGTGCTTCCCTTATTTGCCAGGCAAATCTGGACACATGGTTTTCTCTGATACTGCATTTAGCTTTATTGTCCCCTGAGATTTTCCTGCAATGGCCAGAGCGACCCGAGAGCTCCCCTCCCTCCCTGGCTCTGCTCAACCCCTTTTTGCCTAGAGACACGTGCCTCTTCCTCATTGGATTAATGGGCACCCCTAGCTCGTTGGAGGAGGAATAAACCATTACTGTTTCCTGTCAAGAAGCCATGAAATCTAGTTCACATGAAACTCAAACCTGCATAGAATTAAACAGAATTGAAATTAGCCACGGCAAGTATAATGGCGCAGTGCCCTCAGTGTGTAAATCATGAGCTTGATGGAGGGTGTGGTGGAGTACAAGGGGAGCGTTTCAGCTGGGGGTTGGGTGGTAAACTGCAATGAAGGCTAAGGTTGATAGCGGAGGTGTACAGTATTGTGTGAGAGTAACATGAGAGCTCTCTTAAAAGACCTCTGTGTCCCACTGCCCATAGCTTTATTTAAAAATAGCCAAGCCAACTGAGGGATTTGTCACATACATACAGTTCGGCGGCAGTTAAGAGGAAGAGTGTGAAGAGTTTAAGTGCTATAAACCTCTCACTATTGTCTATTCCCGTCCCTCCTGCTGACACTTATTTGTTCCAGGTTCAGTCTGTATGTAAACATTACATGCTCTATAGGGTTGTTTAACAACTGTTGTTCATATTGACTCATGCTGTTTGTTTTATTTTAATTTTCCTGTCCATGGGAACACAATTATTTTAGGTGTCCTTAAATGGCATTGTTGTGTTTGCCCAACCTGTTGTGTCACTGTACCTCTCTCCATCTATGTGTTTTCTTCTCCCACCCTGATCATGTGGGCATGCTTTCTGCTGCCGAAATCTTATGTTGATGTGACCTGATGTTGCCATTGTGAACTGTTGATTATTCTCTCGTGCTCTGATCAGTCATCCTCTCTCATTCACATAAAGAGTAATCCCTCCATTTTCTCTCTCTTCCCTTCCTCGTGAATAACCATCGTCCTCAACTCCCCTCCTCCCAAAATCCCTACTTTTTCTCTGTCTCCTCCCCCCAATCATTCCACCTTCTGATCCCCATTCTCCACCCACAAACTCCCCGTCCCTCCTCCTCTTCCTCTCCTCTTCTGTCTCCCTCCCTCCTCGTCTCCTTCCCGTTCTGCCCCTCCCTCTCTGCAGGACTTCTGGCAGGTATGGGGTGTGTGCCGAGCAGCATGTGTGCACCTGAATGAAAAACTGCACTTTGTAGCCTCTACCTTCTCCCTCCTTCTCGTTTCTCCTCTTCTTCTATCTCTCAGTCGCTTTCTACCTCTGTTACTCACTCTCTCACTCCTCTGTAGTTATATGGAGGGCTTAGCTATTCACTGTCGTTAGTTCAGGGGAACAGCTAAGTAAGTAGGTTTTTCTTTATTTACCACATCTCAGCTTCAGCAAGTGTGAAACCGGAGTCACGGCCTCAGTTAAGTTTGTGACCACTGCGGATAGGACAGCAGCCAAAGTGTGCATTAAAGTATATTATTTCTAACAAGAAATCAGTAGACTGGTAATAAAGTGTTGAATTTACATCTAGTTTTTCTCTCACAGGGTATGCGTGCGGTAGGTGTTGAACACAGCCCGAGGGGGGAAGTCAAACAGAATGCGGATGGAAGTAGAATAAAGTACCACCACTGTATTTTCTCATATAATAAGGCAGATTATATCATGGCTACAGGAAGTACCTGTTTCCCATTGGCTTGTGAACAGTTAAACCACAGTACAGAAAGGTACATTTTCATTGTCAACCATTTTTAAACAAAATTTAAAGATGGTTGATGATTTGCGTACACTTCCTGTATTGCCTGGGGTTAAGTGGCCATGGTATAAGCACAATAATACACTCTAAGATGTCCTTATATGGAAAATAACAAATGTAATTGAGGAAACATCACTTTGCTTTTTCACCTCTGCCTTATTTGTTGATTCCATATACCAGGACACTCAAATTGCTTATATTACTTACATAAATGTGTATAACTTTGTTCATTTGAGCATTTCCTTGCTCCTAGATCCCAGTGATGCTCCAAAATGTTTCACCAGAGTGCACTGGAGAAACCTTTTGCAATTCAAATGCTTCTGATATACACATTTATGTTGATAAGTGTAAATAAGCGAGCCTTGACCTATAAGCTTTATCTACTAAATGATTTGGCCTTTAAGCAGGTCTGAAGGCCTCCATCAGTCAGGATGGCGTGAAGATAAGCCAAGTACAGCAAAGGGCAGGTTACAACCTGTGTACCGTATAATGACGGGGAGTGTCAGAAGGCGAAGCAGGCACACACCCCATTGTGTGTGCACTCGTATGCAAAGGCGAACCCTATTGTTATTGAACATTGTGTTGGAGACCTCCCCAGCGCCCTTTGTATAGCTTGTTGGATGCAGCTGCGTGCCATGCCTTACCTGCTGAATTATTGAAAGTGAATACTTTATACTTTGCCTCTACAGGGATTATTAAACACTGCAGCACTGCTACATAATTTACACACTGCTCAGTGCTTCAAAGTAAAGTTCACATACATTTATAGGTAAATTTTAAGAGTTAAGTCTTGCAAAGCTGAGATGCAAAGAGCAGCTAAAATGAGTCATTTATCAGGAACTTGTATTGGTCAATGCCAAATCATAGCAGTGCTGTTCCCCTGCACTCCCTCTGTCTTGCTTTATAAACACACCTTTTCTCCTTCATCCCTTCTAAGAAATATCAGCTCTAGCTTTCCACATGCTTTGGCACTCTAGCGTTTTTCCCAGCATGCACTGCTCTTTTGCCTGTGTCTCACAGAGAAAGTAGCTGGTGGTGGCGCCCCCTCTCTGCGCATGGTGGCCTCACAGGGTGGTTTTGGACCCAGGAAATGGCTCTGTTAGCTAACGTCAAGGCTGTATTGATGTGCTTGATAGCCTTCACAAATCCATCCTCTGGATTGTCCGGATGTCAGTGCTGCATGATATCTGTAGAGCATGGTGTAGAGTCACTGAAGGCAGGACATTTAAAATGTATCCAAACTGTTCCTACATTCCATGGCCCTCGAAAGCAGCAGAGTCTGCCATGTGACCAGCCACGAGTGAGAGCGGACACCTGTCACTCAGAGGGAGTGTGAAGGGGGGGTTGGTCCAGTGGAAATGGGCCTCTTGTCACACCAACTGTTGTCACGTTCACTCTTTTTGATTTCTCAGGAAGCTCCCAGGGGCCGCTGTTTGGGCTGTCACCACTGTATTTCACCATTTTCTCACACTGTCTTTGCCCTCTCTGTCAGTGTTTATCTCTATAAAGACTCACACACACTTTCTCTCTCTCTGCGCTCCTAATCTACAGAATCAGAGGTTGGTGTGTCCGTACACCTGGTCAGCTAATTTGGTTCCCCTTCTCCCCTTGTGAGACAGCTGCCAGTCCTCAGCGACTGAAATTTGTTTATTGAGCGTTCCACATCAGGGTCCATTATTCTGATGGCGCTCCCAGAATAATTACAAGTTATTAACAGTACACCTGCTCTGCACTTACCCCTGGGACTAGAGGTGGAAAGCTAATACATCAGTGTTCTCTCCGCCCACACACCCACCCGCCCACGTACAGACTGTGTTGTTTTGGTCCCAAGGTATTGTCAATATACAAGTAAAAAATGCTCACTCTTGACCATCAGAGTGGTCAAGAGTGAATTTTGGTCTTGTGTTTGTTTTCTGAAGAGGAGGAGGAAGTGGTGTTGACGTATGCTGGCTTTGAGGGGTTTGTGCTTTATGTAATAGGTGAAAAATAGCTAACGAAAATGTTACGACCTTACGTTGTACGACGACTGTTAATTAACGTAAATGTAGTTAAAAGTTTATAACACCTGTAGCGTCCCAGTGCTGTTGGATCAGCACTGGTGAAATGCCTCGATCAATCAAATGACTCGGTCCAAATAACAGCCCGAGAGGAAGCAGCAAGCACACTGTTCATTACTTATCAGAGGAGGGGGGTGACTGGGGTGTGACTTTATTATTTGGACCCTCCTAGAAGCTACAAATATTTTTCCTTGAGCTTCCCTGAGTGACTTTATGGAAAATGCATGGCACTCCTTCCACCATTGATCAGCTGTTAGATTTTAAAAACATATCCTTTAATGTTGGTGAATTAAAATTGAAACCGAAATCCTGGAGTAAAAAAAAAAAGCTTTGGTTTTTCGACTCATGTCATGATGGTTAGTTAGTGCAAACGGTTAATTTTTGGCAATTTTTTAAATGTGACGTGGAAGAAAATGATTTAGATGAAATGTCTTTTCGTTAAGCTCAGATTTGGTTATGTGTTTTTATGACAGAGGCTTTTGTCTCACATAATGTGTTCAAGGACCATCAGTAATTTGAAAACCCACCAATCATTTCTGTTTTTCCAGTTTCTGGCCATGATAAATGGTGTAATTTTGATGACTTTGAAAGAAAATGTGTCAGACATGTTTTCCTTAAAAATCAGGGGTAAAATAAATACAAAATACAGCCATTTTAATTGTATGACCCAACACCTATACCAAAATAAAGAATATAAGTCCCTCCCTAGTGCTTAGAAAATATTTGATATAATATTCAGACCTCTTTGTCATCATCACAGGTCCCATGCAGAGCGCTGGAGGTGAGGCAGGTGGGGGAGGTAGGGAGGAGGGAATGGATGAAGGCCTTGTTCGAAGTGACAGCAAGCTGCAGGATGAAACTAGCAAAGCAGCAGAGGACTGTGAAGCGTCTGTCCCACCTGCCCAAGAGGTATGATACTAAGGAATAAATCACAGTCATGCAGCGTTTTTCTTTTACACTTTCATTTTTGGATTCTTACTCCTTTATCAACTCCCTGTGGAGACATAAGGGTATTTATTTCATCTTTTGTCCTGGTAATGTTGCTATTTCTTTGATGGACATAATATAAGTTAACATGAATATGTTAAAGTGCATACAAGTATAGTGTGTCTTAAACTACACACTGTCTTGTTATGATGTCTTGTTATTATGAACCTTTATACATTCTCGCTGTTTGTGCACCAGGGTGGTTTACAGAATCAGTCAGGACCAGAGCCTGATGACCAGACCCCCCAGCTTCACCCTGACCACACTGGTGCGGATGTCGACTCCCCTACAGCCACAAATTCAGGTGAGTCACAACTGTGACCAAACCCTGTTTGGGATTTACATTCATTTCTGAGCATCAAACACTTTATTTTCTGCATTTTGGTGAATTTTATGCACCAATTTAATGTGTAAATGGCTTTAAGTACTATATTAAAAAAAAAAAATACAAAGTTTAGGACCTAGGTGAAAATTCCAAAAATAATAATACAATAGCATGAAATGTAGTAAGGCTTTCAGGCATTCTGTATTGTTTCCGTGTATGTCAACTTTTCCCTTTAAAATCTATCGCTGCTGAGTCAACACTCATGTAGGCATGATTTACATTGCATCCTTCTTTTGTTTGGGGAAGTTACTTCTTTAAAGCTACAGCTGGTCAATTTAAAAAGAAAAAAAAAAGAAAAGAAAAGAAAGAACTTTTTATCATTCACTGAAACTGTCATTATATTGATACAGAACTTAATGAGACACATAATCTGTGAAAAACATCATAACCCTCTGCTTACTCTACTGTCTTTTGGCTCTTCTAGTAGCCTGACAGCATGTAAAGGAAAATGACCAATCAGGGCCGAGGAGTCTCCAACAGAGCTATCAGTCATGTCAAGCACTGCTCATTACCTCAAACTGTCAGACTAGGCAGTGCTGATTAAATCTTAAAGATTCTGTTACTGCATTGCTTATTTCTTACCTCAGATGTTTCCAGGCACATATGTCAGTGTACCGTTCAGCTGTAAAATTAGAAAGTTTATGGCCCGGCTGCCATGTTGGATACAGTTAAATGGGAGTACCAAGCACCACCTACCAGCCAGACCAACCGTCTCATTTTACAGCAAGTCAGTACACTAAAATATGTTTATTGTATATTTATAACCTTATTCATATTTGATCAGCGCTGCCTAGTTTGACAGTTTGACCACAGTTCACGGAGTGATTGACATGACCGACAGCTGTATTAGAGACTCCTCAGCTGTGATTGGTTGTTGCTGCCACATGCAGTCTGATTCTGGCAAATTCCATTAGAGGCAGTAGGAAGGGGAGAAGGGGCATGATTTTTTTCACAGGCTGAC
>JAPZEB010000003.1:10670930-10684107 GCA_029783705.1 Chaetodon striatus | reverse complement strand
AGAGGGACACTTGCTCAAAACTCTCAAAAACAGCAGGGCAGATAGGAGAAACAGCAGGATCTGATGCAGACAGTATAATAGAGGACCTAATATCAGAGATCTTGTCAATAAAAAAATTCAGGTAATCTTCACACAGTTTAGGTGAAGGAACAATAACATTGTGATCACATGGGTTTAAAAGATTGTTCAAAGTATTACAGAGAAACTGAGGTTTATGGCTGTTAGCTGTCACAAGATTGGATTGAAACTGACTTTTAGCAACTTTGACAGCTTTTTGATATTTCAAAAGACTCTCTTTTAAGATGTCTAAAGAAACTTGGAGATGATCTTTTTTCCACTTCCTCTCTGCACGTCTGCATACGCGTCTTAAGGTGCGAGTGGTGTCATTAAGCCATGGCTCTCCTACTTGTTTAAAGCATTTGCACCTAAGGGGAGCCACTGACTCTAATATATCAGTACAAGTGCCATTAAAAATGTCTAAAAACTCATCAGGAGTAAGACTACAGTCATGATTCTGCAGTACAGAGTCACAAAACGCTGCAGAGAATTCAGAGGCAGTTGAAAGGTTAATTGTGTGCACACAGCGGTCCGTGGTGCACAAATTAACAAGGGAGTGAGGCAGCGTAATGTTAAATAAAACAGCAAAGTGATCAGAAACATGTGTGTCAACAATCTCAGTGGCATTTAACTCCAGACCGAATGACAATATAAGGTGTGTGTCCCTTTTCATGAGTTGGCTCAGATACAGACTGAGTAATATTAAAAGAGTCAATGAGATTAAGAAAGTCTTGACTCACAGCAAACGTGAATATTAAAGTCCCCAACAATTAAGAATCGGTCATAATTCACAGTCAGTCCGTAAAATCCTTTATAAAATCCATATTGAACCGAGGCAGACGGTAGACCACAGCGTACAAGACAGGCGTATTACAGTTTAAGACGAAAGACTGCAGCTCAAAGCTGGAGAAGGAGATCAACGGTAATAGTCTACATTGAAAGCTGGATTTGAAAACAGATGCTACCCCTCCACCACGTCTGGTGGTTCAGGCGGAGTTGAGATACACACAATCTGGGGGGTGCAGTTCAGAGAACTGAATAGACTCACTGATCTGAATCCACGTCTCAGTCAGAAACATAAAATCCAAATCACAGTAGGTGAAGAAGTCATTCAGGATAAAAGTCTTGTTTGCTAGCAATCTAGCATTCAGGAGGGCCAGGCTAATGGTCGTCTCCTCGCTGGCCTGGGTGGAAGTGTGGGGTAGCAGCCGAAGGTTCCTGAAATCCACACCGCAGTCGCGGACCCGGCGTCTGGGAGGAGCAGCCTCCGCCAGCAGGTGAAGGCAGCCAGCGGCCGGGCACGGCGAGACAACAGACTGGATCCAGCGAAGGTACGCAGGCTGCTGGAGAAGCACATGCGATCTTCTGAGAGGATGGCGAGGAACAGCCCAGCAGGTGGATCGCTTTAGGATTTTGAGTTTCACCAAAACACCTGCCCTCTTTCCATGTCTTCGCGAGTGCTTCCTCCGTGAAATAACAACCGGAGACCGCAGCAGGTGAGCTGGTACCGCAGCCAGGGGAGGAGGGAAACCTGAGGTTTGATCACCCAAATCAATATCCAGCAGCGTCTTTTGACATGCTCCAATGTCAAGAAGTGTTTGTCGATCATATACCAGCAAGGCAGAGGAATCTTGGCACAGAAGCAGCAGCAAACAAACACAGTAGAACCGGTAGACAGCAAGCTGCACACACTGGCGCCATTTCCCCCCCGGAAGTGGTGTTGTTGCAGGTGTTTTGAAGGAAAAAGTGTTTCAGCAGAAAGGCTAAGGATGGTGTTCAAATAAAATGGATGACGGCTGAACAATTAAGACTTCTGAAAACAAGGTCAAAGTCAAGGTCAAGGTCAAATTTATCTATATAGCACATTTAAAACAACAGAAGTTTGCCGAAGTGCTGTACAATCTAGAAGGCACTTAAGTATTAAAATACAACTGTAGAAATAGAAAAATACAATATAGAGCGCACATTACATAAAAGGTATTTAAGTGTAACAATAGAAAACAAAATAAAGTGCACAATAAGAACAAAATTCAATAAAAATATAAACAAAATATATACATAAACAGAAATGATGCAAAGAAAAATAGAATAAGAGTACGTGATGGTGATACAGTGATAAACATGAACCTGTCCCAACTATTTTGGGTGTGTTGCAGGCATCAAATTCAGAATGAGTATGTATTTTACAAAAAATAAAATAAAATAACAAACAATAAAATGTATCAGTTTGAACATTAAACTTCTTGTCTTTGTACTGTATTCAATTGAATACAGCTCAAAAATATTTGCAAATCATTGAATTCTGTTTTTATTGACATTGTACACACCATCCCAACTTTATTGGTACTGGGTTTACACCAGGCAACTACCAGATACTTATATTGCCTGTATTGATTTGTAGACATTGCCCTGCCTCATACGGTTGTGTTCTGTCTTCTTGTATGTGAAAGTCATCTTGGACTTCAAGGGCGTGAAAGGTACCTTTGGGAAGACGTAAATTGCTTGTGTAAATAGCTGTTAGATGTAACGAACTTACACAACAGTGTAAGGTTTGAAGGTGGTGGCCCTCTTGTAGTTAACAGGTGAATTAAAAAAGAAAGTCATGGATGAATCCGTATGGACTAATTAACCAGAAGTTGCAGTACAAAAATGCCAAAATACATTAATTTAGAAATTATGTCACCATTACATAGTTTGTTAACTGGAAAGCACTGCTTGATGTTCAACTGTGAAATGTCATGCTCAGTACATGTCACAATTCTTTACAGGCACAACTGTAGTAGATCTTTATAAAAAAATATGACTAGCATGTGTCTATAATAAAAAGCAACCCTCAAATATTGATATTTTCATCATCCTCAAAAATTCAGTGTGGGTCAGCTCTAAAACATGGTCAATGTGACTGCATGACTTGATTAAACTAAAATGCAGTCAGTGTCCTTTACCTTCTTTTTATGGAGGTCATGCTTTGCTGACTGTGCTTTAACTTAACCCTGTGTAATGGTTGTTCCCTTTGTTTTACAGGTTTTTGCAGCTCAAAACCAGAAGATGTACAGCGTGATGCTTCCCTCTTTGACCTTTTCCATAGTTGTTAACCTACATTTGTATGTCATAATAAACTACTTTTTTTCTATCATGCTTGCAAGTCTTGTTATCTTTTTTTCCAACATTATGTTCCACATGTTATTTTATTCCAGACATGGTTTATGCAGTTCTGAATTTTGTAAGTGGTTGAGGAAATATTCAGTCTGAGAAAACATTGTTAAGTCATAATCAGCTATTACACTGCCACTGTACTTCCAAACCTGGGTGAGTTGTCCTCATGGGATCAAATTAAACAACCGCCCCATTATTTTAAGAGATCAAGGTAGCTAATGTTTTTCAGGGACTTTCTCCAGCTTGTTTGTCTTAGCTGGAATGGCATTTGTGTAAGTTGATCCACATTTGCTTGGCCATACCTAACCCCACTACAATCACACCATGTATTTATGTCTTAGGAGCAGTTGAAACTAATGGTTGTCATTCATTAGGTAGATATTAGCATTGAGCCTTGTTTTTGTCTTTCTGTTAGGACACTAAGAAAAAAAACATTTAAAGTGATAAGCTTTACAGACACCACAGTGGCTACTGTGCAAAGTAAAAAGTGGAGAATATTCCCCCTAAAACATCACTAACTACTGCACAAGTATTAAAATCGACCTATTTTACACTCCTGGTAAATATATGTGTGTTTGAAATAAAAATGTCTCTCAAGTACGTCTTGATCTTTACCCTATGATCACATCAGACACACCGAGGCGGAGTCACATGTCTTGTCAGCTGACGATGAGACGCCATAAAGGCATCAACAAGCCCCACCGCCTGCATTGCAGTGCTCACCGCTCTTCAGCCTACTTCACCACTCGCTGAGAATCAATAACAAGCAGACGAGCCGGAAAACAGCGGAGTCATGCTGTTCCTAACTCTGCTTTTCGTGACTTCAGGTAATACCAACACGCAAGTAGATAATATAATGCTGCTTTGTACATCGTCCATACTGTGGTTTACTCGCAATAAAACGCGTTGTGGTTGTGTAACTAGCTAAAAGCGTTTCAACACGAAACGCGGAAGCGTCTCGTGCGGCGTTTGCTTTGGTAAACACTAACTGTGACATATCGGCTAACTGCCGGTTTAAACTGTTAAATCATAAAAACATAGTGGGTGTTTTTCTTAATTAAATAATTTGCTTTAAAATTGACAAATCTGCAAAGGAGTTATGTTCAGTCAATCTTTACGGGTTGCCTTTGAGGTTTTATGGCGTTATTGTTGGCCCGTAACAACTCGGCTAACATTAGCATGCAAGCTAACGCTAACTGGTTAGCTAGTTACATATTTGCCAACAGCATTAGCCTGTTATCGTCAATTATAATTTTGAATAGTATTTGTTCTTGTAGATAATGTACGAGTCGTCAGCATAAAGCTAGCTACATTAGCAGCTAGTTAACACGTTGGAGATAATTTGCGTGTTGTTTACGTCGGTGCAGGTAAATGTTCTCTCGCTGCAACAGATGTCTCAGGGCTGTTCCCCCCTAATTTACATTATTTAACTAGGCAATGATCTGTATATGGTGCTTTATTGACCCTTTGTCTGGTTATATGGGGAAGTTCACATGGGAGCCTCCAAACCCGCGACTTTCATTTCAGTTTTTTAGTTGAAGGTCAGTGTAAGTTTCGATTTTTGTTCCTCGTATTTTTTTAATTTAGTGGTCCCAGCATATTTCTTCATGTGTACTTGTGCTACAAATAGCCTAGCTAGCTTATCTTTACATTCAGACAAACTGGGTCAATGAAACCAACAGTTACCTAAGTTATTGCTGCCATGAAGCAATGCATAACCTACAGACGAGTAGGTCGCTTTTACAGTTACATATTGTTGACTTGGCTTTGTGGCATTTGAAGTATGGATCTGAAATGAATGTCCCAGCTTTTCCTTATCAGAGCACAGGCTGTGGTCCCTCGCAGTCTATTGGCAATATTGGTTTCTTAAAGTCGTGCTATGTGTGCTTTGTGTGTTTAGTGCTTATCTTCAGACTGCTGGTCAAAAATATTCTATGTAATGTCGTCTTTGCACTTTCACATTCTTCCATGTGCATGTAATAAGCTTAGGGTTCAATCCTATTGTTTAACAAGTTTTATGTGTATATGTGTAACCTGGTACACTGAAACTGTTTCAGAGGCCACTTGCTGTTGTTGAACAATGTAATCTGAATCCTGTTTATAGGCTTCTGTGCTTGCTGTGTCATGTGATGTTGATTCACTCACATTATGATGAGTTTTCTGTTTCAAAATCATGGCCACAGAAAGTGAGTCAAATATAGGCCTGTACATGACATGGCACCGCCTGTTTTTGCTGACTTCTCGTAAAACTAGTGTTCTCTATCTAACGGATGACTTGTTTTTCTGTTGTGGATGGTCATATAAAGCCAATACAAGTTTACAACACATTTTGTCTCACTGTGTATTGCCTTGTTAGCTGTAAACATTTTACAGTGCAAAACCCGTGTGCAGAGATGTCATCCATATTGGTACAGTCTGTCAGCTTGAGAACAGCTTGTTATTTTGTCTGACTGCTCATGTGACTCTAGTGGAAGGTGGGAGTGTCCTGCCTGCACTGTAACTCTGTTGGGATGAATAACGAGCAGGAGGGGTCTCACAGTGGTGTAACTGGGTGATATGAAGCTTTGTCAGTGGAGCCTGACACCCCCCTTGCCAATTCCTGGTCGTTATCACCAAAGGCTACACCCTGATTTGGGCAGCTATTGCGTACTTGTTTATATTCTGAGTAAACTGTTGTGTTTGAATTTGCTTTTATATCCAATTAATACTTGTCAATCTAACAGCACTTTTTCCAAATGTAGTTAGGGGTAAATTGACTTATGAGAGGTGTGACGATAAACTCCGTCTCAACCAGGGTTTCAGAGGTTGGTAGTGAAAACAGGAAACAGTTCTGCAAAGTATTAGGTTCTTTCCCACATCACTTTTTCCACTTCAGTGAAATGGAGAACTGTAAGCATTAACCTCTTTTTTTGCATTGACCCAAAATATTATATCATAAAATTCAAACCACTATTTCCCACTTTTGCAACTGTGATACTGATTTAAATAATGAGTTTCCCCAAAGGTGCTTCCTCTTGGTCTGCTACTCTCTGGCTGGTTGGTTTTGGCCAGTTGGTGGAGGGAAATTGTGCCAGACTAAGAGGCATCTTCTAATGCGACTTAGCATTTTAGCTAATAGGATTTTTTTTTTACCACAACTGGCAGATGTAAAACTCTTAGTATTTACCCACAATCCTCACAGTGTTTGAAGTAGTTCAGGGCTCACAGAGCAAGCCCACTGATTTATCTTGGCCCTCAACTACAGGCTCGAGCAGGGAGACAAGGGACTGACGAGCACTTTTTTATATTAATGTCAAAACGAACTCTTCTGAATAAAACTGGAAAAGCAAAGCTGCAGTTGTAAAAGTCCTATTTGACCCCAACCATGCAGAGTCGGTTTCAATACATTCAAGATCTTCAGTGCTAACTTTAGGTCATTCAGTTTTTAGATGCGGTAGCTCAGAGTCTGATAAAGTACTCAGAGATAAGTTTTAGTTCATTTTAATAAAGTAGGTTCTTTTTAAATAAAACACTGCCTTTTGTCATCTGCAAATCATCTCAAACCTTAGCCGACAAGCCTTAGGGTGACCTTGCTTTTTTTTTATTTAAACCTGCAGAGCAGCGTCACAGCTTGAAGTGATTTTCTTTTTAACAAATTCCTCCTTTAAGGAAATATACCTGTCTTGAATTTCCTCATAGTTTGATAACCAGGAAGATTTATTCAAAAGGTGTGGCACTTAACTGCATTTTCTTAGATCAGTGGTTCTCAATACACATTACATCACAGACCCCTGCTTACTATGATGGGGACTTCTGTTTAAAAGGATTTTGGTTGTTAAATGTGATTTAGATCACAGTCCTACAGTAGTCAACTACAGTTGAGGAAATAGCCTTGGAGGAAGTGAAACCTTTGATTGGGATGGTCACTTTATGACTCTTATTCACATCGGGCTTACTTCTATGGTGAATTAAATTGTGGAAAAAACTATATTCCCCATTTCTTTCCCCTCTTTTTATGTGGACCCCCTGGAACTCCCTCAAGATCCATTAGGGGTACTCAGACTCCTGGTTGAGAACTGCTGGTCTAGATAACTTAAAATATCTATCATAGAAAGTTAGGGAGCAGGAAAAACCTCAAAACAAGGGATGCAGTACATCCTAAAGGAATAGACTGAATATTTAATCTGGAGATTTAAAGACTGTTTCTGCTTTTTTAAGCAGCAACATCATTTCCAGGGATATGATTTTTGTCATGTGTGTGCTTTCTTGAAAAGGTATGACATTGGACTTTTTGTCTGTTTTGCAGCTGTAGCGACCCCTCTGCTGGGCACTGAGCAGTGTGCTCGTGGACCCCCCTACTGGTGTCAGAATGTAAAGACGGCATCTCTGTGTGGAGCTGTGTCTCACTGCCAGCAGAATGTCTGGAACAAACCCCAGATGGTGAGACTCATTTGCATTTCTGTTTCTATGACAGTGACAAGTGCCATTCATATTGTGTTGTTTATTCAGGAAAATCGTATTAAAATGCATCGCTAACAGAAGCCATTTGCTCGTCTTCCTTAAACTTACAATATTCTGAACACTTTTAGATATGTGGGGCATTTTTATTTACACACCCAATTGTCCTGTTTCAGAAATCAGTGCCATGTGACTTGTGTAAAGAGGTGTTGACTGTGGTGGAGCAGCTACTGAAGGACAATGACACTGAGGTAAGATTAAAATAGTGTACATTTGCAACCGTAGCAACCACGTGCACACATGCATCCCCCATTTGCGACACCCTCTTTTAGCCAATTGCAGTGAACACAATTGCACATCTTCACATACACCCACACTCACACCTACCTACCTGACCTCCATCTGGGTATTTCTCTGATTGCAGGCTGAGGTTCTTGGCTACCTGGAGAAGGCCTGCCAGCTCATCCCTGATCAAACTTTGACTGCAGAGTGCAAGGAGATAGTGGAAAACTACTATCCCATCCTCATGGGAATCATTAAAGGAGAACTGGTGAGCACTGTCATCCTGTTTGTCCAAATCTCAGCATATTTTCAGTTTAAATATGGATCAGAGACCTGTAGTTGAAGACCAGGGCTGCAACAATTCACCACAGAAAGTGGTTAAAGCGCATCACAAGTTCACATTTTATTGGTGCCTTTATGGGTTTTACATTTAGAACTTAATTTGATGCGTTCAAATAAAACATGCTTCACCAAAGGTCTTATTGAAGCGTTTTGAAGATTTGGTTTCTAATCAGTTTATCATTTGGCTTCATCTAAGACTCTAAATGGTCTATCTGCCCCTCAGTGACAAAATGGAAAAGAGAAGTGTCTGTGAGCAAAGTGCAGGGAGCTGAATAAGGGCTATTGATGGGGAAGTGAGTCCAAGTCAAAATGGGAACAGAGTCATCATTGTGTAATACCAAACCTCATGACCAAGAGCTTTTGGTGTCGTTTTCTTTGTTTCAACTCTCACCTGCTACAACAACTTTTGAGAATAAGAGACATTTTGTCAGATCTGATAAACAGAACAGGACCCCTAGATCTTGTGTTCAAGTTCAATTTCCTTTAAACTTTAAACCACGTGTGACACCCAGACTTAAAAGCTAGGAGTTATTAAAGTTATTTACTTGTGCTTCCAGCTAACATGTACAGGAGACTTTTAAAATAACGCACTCGACTATAAAGTGGCAATAAGTACATGCCTAGTTTTTGAAATAACCTAAAGTTGTGTTTTTTAGGAGGATCCTGGTGTGGTGTGTGCAGCCATGGGGCTGTGTCAGTCTCAGCAGGCAGCCCTGGCTAAGGTTCAGGCCCAGGAGCAGCTTGTGTCCAATGAAATCCCTCAGGTGGACCTCTCCCAGAAAGTGTCTCCCTTCCTCCTCAACGTGCCCCAGCTCCTCTATCCTCAGGGTAGCCCCAAGCAGGAGGCCCCGAAACAAGAGTCTTCAAAGCAGGTATACTGTTAAACTCCCTTCGGTGTTCTTAACATGTTGTTGATGAAACATTGTCTTCATTTGACCCTGAATCTTTACTTCCCTGTAGACAAATGAAGACGTGTGTCAGGACTGCATCAAGTTCTTGACTGATGCTCAGGCAGAAGCCAAGAGAAACACCTCATTTGTGGACTCTCTTATTGAGAACATTGAGAACCAGTGTGACCTGTTGGGACCAGGCTTGTCTGACATGGTAAGAGACTTACAGGAGTGGAGGAAGTTTGATTAAGTGCATATTTTTCTTTGTCAACAAAATACCACGTGTGTGTATATGTATTTTTCCCTCATTGCAGTGCAAGCAGTATGTTGGGGAGTACGGTGAACTTGTTGTGCAGCAGCTCATGTCCATGGTGAGTATTAATCCTCCCTTTTCATGTGCCTCAGTGATTTAAAAGTAGCTCAGGAAAACCTTTTTTGTGTTTGTTTGTATATATTTAAGCCATATTATAACATAAATGCTCATTATCCTCTAATATTCAATGGCGAGTATAATCATCAAAACTAATAAGTCTGATCATTTGTATGTTTCGGTAGTGCTAAGCTCATATTCAGTCTTGCAGCACTACCTGGCCTGCTGCCCTCAGTTTATTCACATCTTTAAATCGCTTCCTGTCTTTCTTTTAATTTATTTTTCTTGTCCTTTTTTTGCCCCGTATTCCTTCTTTACTTTCCTCCCCTCCATTCATGTTGTCCTGCTCTGTTTTCTCCTGCTCTGGGTTGTGTGTGCTGCTCCCCAGGAACAGGTAGGTCTGTCTGTGTTCAGCTGGTAGCTTCCTAACCCTTAGCTCTCGCTTCTTGTGCTGTCCACTCCCGGCACTGCACACCTAACACTGCAGGGGTGCATGTAAATGATAATCTAATTGAAATTGATAGTACTTCACTTAACCTGAATACTCTGCGTGTGTGGCTGACGAGTTGACACCTAAATGGCTGTTGGAATACTGCAGTGAGGGGCCACATCAGGATTCTCTCCTGTTTCTTCACATCAAATGAGCATACAGTGCTGTCTTATTTAAAGTATGCTCTGATGCTAGTTTAAACAAACCGATGCACTGGTATTTACTAACACTGAAGTAGCTTTTCCCATCAAAAAAGCACAACCTTTTATCGTATGTTGTAAGGCGGTTCACCACTGGCTGATTTTGATGGATGCAGAGAGCTAGAGAAGTAAACATTTTTTGTCAGTATGGGTCTGCACTGCTGTGTGTCTGGTACCAGTAAAAGAAAGCTGTGTTAGCTGTCTTTTTGTAACATAGAAACTTCTGCGTATTGCATGGGTGGTAATGTTGTGGAATGATATGCAGATTACAGACACATGGTTTATGTTAACAGCATGCAATATGGCACGGTGCATAGACTATCAGCTGTGTATCCAAAATGAACTGTCTGTTTCCTCTCTCAGCAACCCAAGGACATCTGTGCCCACGCTGGCTTCTGTACTGAAATGAAGAAGTCCATTCCCATGCTGAAGCTGCAGGCTGCCATGATTGTACCTGCTGCCAAGACTGTCCCTGCTGCCAAGACTGTACCTGCTCTCAAGCTTATCCCTGCCACCAAGGTAGAGTCTGTCGCTGACAAGGCTGCTAAGGTTAGTCATAGCGGGAACCTGACGTCTGACTTTCATCAGTACTGGTTACATTTGTTTTTTTTGTTTTTTTTCTTAGCACAGTATTGTACATAAGACATCGCCTCTTTGTGTTTCAGCCCATGGTGCGTGTCCGTGATTCCCCAAAGTGTGCCATTTGTGAGTTTGTGATTAAGCAGTTGGAGTCCATGTTTGAGGATCAGAAAACAGAGGTTGGATGTGTGCTACTTGATGTTTCCGATATGGCTATAAAAACAAACTGCTGCCAGCGCATTGCTAGCTCTGGTTTTCAGCTCATCCATTTGTCCCTGTCACAGGAGGAGGTGGTTCAAGCTGTGGAGAAGGTGTGCACATACCTGCCCGCCTCTCTGAGTGCCCAGTGTAAAGACCTGGTTGAGACCTACGGCCAGGCCATTATTGAGCTGCTGGTGCAGCAGGCTGACCCCAAGACTGTGTGCACAGTGTTGGCACTCTGCAATGATGCCAGCCGTGCATTTGTCCGTAAGTTCACCCTTCAGAGCACACTAAATGCAAATGTTCACTTTGCAGAGTCATATTAGGAATGTTGCGAATTTACAGTTTAATTTGATAGTGACACTGGAGGTACAGGAACAAGATTACATAGTAAATGATTGTGAATGTTTGCAGTTAAATTATGTAGATAGCATAGAAATGATTGGTTCAAACTGCGGAGAGCTCAGGATATGTTGTTGAATTGTTTGTTTTTCCTATGAAGAATATTAACCGTAACCCTTTTCGAGGGATTCTCTTACCAGAATCTTGCAACATAATGTGCTCCGTTGTAACTGTAACCACAGTTAATGTTTTGCTGCTAAGTTAAGTTACTAGTTGGCCTTACAAAAAGCAGGCCATGTTGTGTATGTGTGAACTCTAAAATCTAATTTTTTTTTTTTTTTTTTTTTTAATGACAAAATCACAATTTGCTCTGTTAGGTGAGAGATCTTAATTGCATTGTCTTGTTGTATTTGCCCCTGTGAAGCCAAAGGTCTATTTCCACATTTGTGTAATAAAGTGTTTTCTAATTCTTTCTAGCTGCCCTCGACCAGGCTCGCTTTAAGGCTGGCGGCTTCTGCCAGGTTTGCAAGATGGCGGTCGATTACATCGATAATCTTCTGGAGAAGAACGCAACAGAGGAAGAGATTGAGGACGCTGTGAGGAAAGTATGCAGCTTTCTGCCCGAGGCCTTCCAGACCGAGGTGAGAAGTTGAAGTTTGATCTCCTTACCTTGTGTAATGGTTACCTTTCCGCAACCGTGTATTAACCCCTGTGTGTCTGTGTCAACAGTGTGACCAGATGGTTCAACAATATGAACCAATGCTCATCCAGCTCCTTCTCCAGATGCTCGACCCAGACTTCGTGTGCATGGTAAAGAGTAAACGAGATTCCTTTATAATTAAGAAATAACGTCTTGTAAACTTAATCTTCATTGTAAAGAGATTTTAAGTTTGGCTGTGGCAGGAAACACTGATACTCACTTACTTTTGTTCTAAATTGTTGGTCATGATCAGCAAGTGGGATATTTGGCTCGCACTACAGGCATGGAGCCCAGTCTAGTATCTGAGCTGTGTGTTTGTGTGTAACAGAAATTGGGAGCCTGTCCTGAAGCTGTGCGCAGGCTGCTGGGAACAGAGCAGTGCAGCTGGGGACCTGCGTACTGGTGCAAGAACATGCTGATAGCAACGCAGTGTGATGTGAGTAGTTCAGCCATTTTCACATCCAAACATGTATTCTGTTAATGGAATGTAAATCTTATATAAAATGTATAAATCTCTTGAAAGTAATACTTCACCCACAAAATGCCAATTTGTATAAAAGTTACTCTTCCAATGTTACCTCGAGAAGAACACTTCGTTTTTCTCACATGCCTCCACAGTGAACGAAGAATCCAAAAACAGAGAAAAAGTCTAGGGCTGTGCCCAAATCAGATTTGGCTGTTCAATACGTATATGTGATTATTCATTCCCAATTTCTCTGTAGAGGTTGAGAGTTAAAATGGGATTCGGTGTGATGTTCAGGGTGACCGTGACGATGATTTAATATAGTAAATAAGCCAAGTTAGCTGTCACAGCTAATGTGCGCTAACTATAGTGTTGACCGTCATCGACATTACATATCAAACAAAAGCCAGGGACTGTATTAAGTTGCTGTGAGCTGTAAATTCAGCACTGAAGGCGACAGCAGAAGATAACGTTATCTCAGAGCCTGACTGAGCAAAGCCTCTCTTCCTCCACGTAGCTGCCTCTGCAGCTAAATCTGGAGACCGAAACCTCCCCAGAAACGCACTGACTGACAAAACATTTAAAAAAAAAAAAAAAAAAAAAAAAGAACTGAGATTGACTGAAGTGACTGAAGTTGTCTGCCACTGAGTCAAATCTTGACTCATCAG
>JAPZEB010000003.1:10653807-10667397 GCA_029783705.1 Chaetodon striatus | reverse complement strand
TATACTATGTCTTTTTTTTGTCACATTTTAATGACATACTATACTATGATTTTTAGTCACATTTTTATGACATACTATACTATGACTATTTTAGTCACATTTTAATGCCATGGTATACTATGTGTATTTTAGTTACATTTTGATGACATACTATACTATGACTTTTTTCATCACATTTTTATGATATACTATACTATGACTTTTTTCATCACATTTTTATGACATACTATACTGTGACATACCATACTATGACTTTTTTAAAATCACATTTTTATGACATACCTCACACTTTTTTCAATCACATTTTCTAACACATTTTGTATTTCTAAAAATTTCTCCTGGAGGGTTTATTTTCAGAAGAAAACCAGAATATCTTTGGCTGTCACTGACCTTGAGTATGCCAGCTTGGGCAGCAGTAGATATGTGATGATGCAGAGCAGGATGAAGACGTCAGCTGTCAGGAAGTAGGCCAGGGCGCTGTCTGCCACATCCTTTGCAAGTGCCAGGTCCAGTATTGATGCTACTGCACTCAGCGTGCCTCCCATAGCCTGGCCTGAGACAATAAAGGACCTCAGCTGGTTGATTCCATTGGTCAATACAGTCAGTTAACAAAAGACACTTGAGCTTCCTCATTTCTACCATAATTACATCTGTATGTTAAATACAACTATAAATCCATCTTTTTGGCCCTAGATAGGGGAAGTGGGAGAGGACATGCAACAAAGTTCCCCTACACTTGCCTTGGGAATGTTACGATTAAGATATAAATTTGTATTATTTTACCACTTAAAAAATACTTCTAGCCCATGATGACGGCACATATGTTCATCCACTTTCTATGCCTGCTTATTCCTGTTCAGCACTAGACAAGTTATGTTAATAAGGTCAGCTAGTTACGTGCCTGTTCAAATCGTGCCTGTTCGGAACAGGTTGAACTGGCCTCCAGTATTGCTTCTTGCAGCTTTCTCACAAACTGCTCTCCAAACTTTACACTCGACCTTCACTTCCTTGCGTCCTGAGCAATACTTCTGCCATGACATAGACTATGTTCTCACCTTAGTGGATTCATCAGATTTCTTGCTCAGATCCCATTTTTTGCTAGCTGTTCACATTGTTTTTTAAATGTGGCTAATATTGGATTCCTGTGACCTGCTCACGGCCCTGAAATGAACGGTATGTGCAAAAGAACAATAACAAAGACATCACATGCAGCAGGCTGTCATACAGAAATAAGCATGGAGGCCACTGACGTCAGCGTTTACGGTTTCATTTATAAATTGTTGTGCAGGAGAGGCCAGTGAATTTGTGAACAGGTCATAACTGGGGTGAAAAGCGCATATTACAATGGCTTTTTGTAGAGCAATACTGCTGCTTCTCTATGGAGGAATGTTTGGATGCAGAGTCAGAACCAGTAGTGGTGGCATCATCATGTGAATGGCTCCACTGAAACAGATTTTGTCTAAAATTTCAAGATGTCAAGGGCTACTTTCAACTGCATCTGTCAGTGTCTGTGACTCCTGCCAGCACAGAATTGTGACCAGTGTCTGTCGAGATGATGTAAAAGTCACGTGAATTCCAATATGACTGTTAAGACTAAGGTTGCATTGCAAAAACTTCAAGCTTGTATTCAATTTAGGACCACATATGGAAGTGGCCCAACAGATCAAATTTCAATGATTTCTGCTGTACAGATGGACAGACACTCTATCAATTTTAGTTAGATAATTAAATCAAAAAATTTATTGAAAATGCATCTAAGTCACTCTACTGGTCTTAAATAATATAAATACAAAAGGTCATGCATTGCACTTATCTTAGAGCATATTTATCAATATGAAAACGTATCCAGCAAGGTGCTCCAAAATAAACTGCCAAAAATGGGGCCATCTGTTCTATAGGGGGAACCTGTCATGTGAGTTCTATCGTGTTTTCTTGTTGTGTTTATCAGAGTGTGGCCACACACAGAGAGACAGATGCCATCATTGTGTCCCACACATGATGTACTGTGTTAGCAAGCCATAAATAGTCTTGACAAGTTATATTATTGGTAAACCCTCCATGAAGCTGCTAAATAGTGCATAGCTTATGGTTTCAAGACAGCAGAAAATGTGTTTTTTAAAATGATTTTGTATAAATGCTTCAAAGTAAATGGTATGAACAAGAGACATTCCTAACCCAACTGAAAACTGTACCTGATATAAGGGCCTGAGAAATCCTCATGGGGAAATGCCCGCTGATCCCAAACACGCTGCCAGAGAAGAGGTTGGAGGCTCCGCTGACCACAGCCACGCTGGCCAACGTGCCAATAAAGAACTCCGTCCTGCAGTCTGACACGTCCACCTTCACCAGCACTGTGGTCACCACAAACACCACCAGGATCACAAAAAGAGACGACAGGATCCGCACGTTTGAAGACAACCTACCAACACCACACATGCAGATGTACAGGGTTTAGACAGGATTTCATGTAAGATCAACATAAACGTAAAAAAGAAGCAAATTTTTGAGCTGTGCCGTTGGAAAAAATGTGAGTTCGTAGGCCAATAATTAATGTATTCTGCTGCAGAGATGCTGTTTAAAATGGCAATCTTCCAAGCCCTAGATAGGACATATGTGGCATTGTAACATCCAAGCATTCAGAGACAAAGAAAAGTGTGTGTGTGTTTGTGTGTGTGTGTGTGTGTATATGGGAAATTAACCTGTTAACTAGGACATAGTTGAGTATCAGACACAGCACAGAGGGTACCGTGGAGGCAATGGCCAGATAACTTTCAAAGTAGTCCTGTAAATAGTTACAGAAAAGACAAAACATTTTATTTCACTTGAATATAGGGACATGCACTCATGCAATCACATTGTGTCTCACACAAAAAAAGAGGAAGTGAAAGGAGAGGGGAGAGAAATACAAGGGACAAACATAGAGAGACATATTCCTTCCTTATCTTTGCTATGGTTTTTGAGTCAAAACAAATCAAACACCAATCTAAGAATAGCAGAAATCTATCGAATTCATCACTTGTGACACAAAGAAATAAATTGGAAGCACATCTTTTTGACCACTCTGTCTCTACCCTTCAATTAGTCTTCAAGGCATTTCTAAGTGTATAATTTTGTTGCAATGGATATATGTCAGGTGTGTCAGCTTTCACATCTGTCACAAGGCCGTCACAGTTCTATGAAAAGCATGCAGAATGGCACAAATGTGCATCTTCCTGTGTACACCCACGCTTGATGTACAGCTATTTTTAGTATCCCATCCCTCTCACTCACACTGAGGTCTGAACGGTGCTCCTCATTGCCGCTGCCATGAGTGTTGTTACTGAATTTGTAGAGCCAGTAGTGTTTGGCTGTTATGAAGAAGTTCCAGGGCAGCAGGGAGCCGATGCCCATGAGAAAGAAGATGATGTACACAAAACAGTAAGAGTCCTCTGGGCTGTAGCGCACGGCCAGAGGCACTGAGGAACTTTTGGGTAGGAGTGATGAAGAGGGACTCTGGTCATCACTCTCCTCATCCTCAGATACGTGGTGGTTGCCAGGAGCAGTTGGAACATAGGTGGAGTTGAGGCTGGGCTGAACAGGCTCTGTGCCGTCCATGTTCACAGACAGTGTACAGGATGTTCACAAAGTAAACACGAGAGAGAAAAGGGAAGGTTGTGGCAGTAAAAGACAGGAAGTACTAGAGAGAGACCTGTGGAGGGGAAGAAAAAAATGGTTAAAAAAAAATCACTGTGAAATAATAATGTTATTCCAGAAAGTGATGCTTACTTGTGCTTGTCCAGAGGAGAAAAGACTAACTGTTTGTTGTGATGCCATAGTCTGGAGAGATCTCTGTGCTGCAGCTGGTAGAGATCAGTCCAGTTGTCCAGATCCTGTGACGCTGTGGGGAAATCACATTTAACCCTGAGAGTTATCATTCAGTTCTGGGTATACTAACAGGTATTTTCTAAATGTATTACTTTACACGAAAGGCCCAACTTAGAGAGGTTGTACTCGGTCAATTTTCAGCAGGTTGACAAGCTGCTACGTCAGTAGGGACAGAAAGGTACACAATTTAAAAATGACTCATCATCATGATTCAGATGATGTGGAATGTGACATGAACACATTGTCCTTTTCTCACAGTGCCACCACTACACCAACAATATTAATGGCGGCTGTAATCATAACTATTTGGCAGCAGTGTGTGGATGTGCTCTCCCACAGCAGGGATCAGTCCTGGACTTACATAACTGGAGTCAGGCCTCGGCAATTCCCACACACTGTGGGCTTCTTCTAAATTAAATGCTCCATCACATAAAGCAACTCAGCATCTCTTTTCTCATGTGATTGTTATTCACACTTTCAAATCGCTACAGTTTCACTTCACACCTGCACGTGTTCTGCAAACTACAACCTCACATGATAATGAAAACAAATGGTGAATGATCTTACTTCTGCCACTGACACAAATAGAAAATCAGGCTGTCACCAGCACCTCTTGCTTGCAGAATATAAAGTCATTACTTTAACTTTTTTAAGGAGGTGAAAGGAAGGCTGATGTGACAGAACAAAGCTGACCTTGCATCCTAAAGCATCATGTGTGCCACTAATGAGGAACCAGTATTCACATGATGCTTACCCGAGAAAAGGCAATTACACGGACTCCAGCTTTAGACTACACTGAGCAGCTGCATTCAAAGTCTGCCTCTGGTCACTGCAGACAACCGGTTTCAACAACATTCTTTCACCGCTCATTGCGAAATTATTCAGCTCACTCTTTGTGTTATCTTCTTAAGGTTAGAAAACATGTCAAGTTTTGTTTGTTTAGTGTGGACACCGCTGTAAAGAGTCAAACTAACATTAGACGTTAGCTAAGGCAAACTGTCAGACCTGACGGTTGGCTAAGCAGCTCGACCCCAGCCTCATGTTGGGCTCATTAAATAAAATATAAACATACCTGACTGTTGGACACTCCCTGGCTGTAGCTCCTGTCTTCTCTACAAATGCTACACTGACCCGTAAATCCATTTCACGGCAAACTTCATTTCTGGTCAGCTGATAAACAACATTCTTCCACCAGCAGCGACGACTGAAAAGGACTTCCGGTGTGGGCCCTTCAGAATAATAGGCAACCTACGCAAATCTATACCAGACTGACTCAAAAACATATATTTTCTGAACAAAAACGTCAGTTTCATTCACATAATAGTTAATATGCCACAAGCCAGAGCTTTATTCAAAAAGGGTTTGTAACAGACACAAAATATTAAAAGTAAAAGTAATCCATGCTATTATGTTGAAAGACAACACATATACAGGAAGTGTTTCTGACAAAATATTAAATCAGTTTACTTCTTTTCTCTTTTTATTTTTACTTTTAACCTGATTATCAACTTTGTACGTTTATTTTTGACGTCACCTTTTCTCGTTTTACTTGTGTATTTTCTCAGATTTTACCATTCATCTTCTGTCTGTCAGATTTTAAAATTTAACACTTCCCTGTATTAAAACTTGGATGGTGCATTGTTACAACTTAACAAAATTCTAACAATTAGATTGGACATTACTTTGCCAAATAATATCATACCTTTATACAGAATATACATTATTTTTAATAGATGCAATTAACTCACAATTCCTTTTTCAAAGACAAGCAAACAACACAAAAACAAAACAAAAAACACATGCTGCAATGTGGAAATCTGCTCCAAAATGAAGATAGAAAAAAAATGTACTTACCATTTTCAGATGCACACATGTAAATTATGAAAAAACCCAACTGAAAGTCAAACTGAACTGCTTGAGTTTGACAGTCATAAAATGTGTAGCATATAACTACAGCATGTACAGCCTACATGTAGATTATTCTGTAGCTTATTGAAATCTCGTCGAATTTTGATCTGATAGCTCTTTGGTTTGTAAGATATGTTCAGATCTGATTACAAAAAGTAAAACTGTCAAGCATTATTTACAAATAAAGTGCACTGAAGTTAAATTACAAATATTTCTGAGTAATGTTCAGTGCTGACATTAATGAAAAATGTGTCTTAGTAATTGCAATAAAATATTATTTCCTTGATTAAGCTTACAAAATATATTATCATATACTTTGTAGTGATCACCTAAGCATCAGATATTACATGTAAATCATTACACCATCAACAGACTACTTAGTGACTTTGACACTAGGCTGTATGTTGTTGGGGTGTCCCCCTATATGATTATAAGTTTATTCAAATTAATAATTTTATTAATATTGCATATATTTCCTGATTATTTTAAGCATTAATTTTGATTATGTTGTACCATTGTGTGTAATGGCCTTTGTTGAGAAGTGTGGGTAGCTCATTATATTCACCAGGAGAGGGCACAATAGGCCAGCATATCACAAAGTCAGTCATGTGTCCATTGGTACTTCTCCGGAATGTGGAAAATAAATAAATTAATAAATACAACACCTGTAAGAAGGGGAGAAAAAAAAAAAAGACAAAAAATCCACTTTACAGTGAAGCATGACACCAGGTGGTTATCTGTCTGTGATTGGACTGAAACCTTCTGACAGTTGGCTCTCCGTGACACATAGGTGGACACCACTGGACTAAACTAATAATTATCAAATGAATCACTGTCCAAATGTGGAGCTCATCCAACTCACAGCTGCCGAACTGCTGTTTTCCCCTGGCAACAACAGATCTTATTGTGCCGGAACAATCTGCGAGAAAAATACACTCCAAAAATGTGTTTGTTTGTTTTTCCACTGTGAGCCTAAAATCAAATACATCTTCTGTGTATGTGCTCTGCAGGTTATAATTCAAAGCAATGAATAGATATGTTTTCATGAAAGGATTGCTAGTGCACATATCAATGCATATAGTCACATATTTATTTTCATTTCTGCTTAGGTGGACTCAGACATTACTATTATCATGTCACAATGCAGAAGAATATCTGCTGTAGATGCTTTATATCGTGTATGTCCTGGCATCACGTGCAGCATGTTCTCTAAATAATTTTTACACGCCTTCAAAATGATATTATTCCTGCTGCTGATTTATTCCATAAAAAGTAACAAAAACATCTTGTGTAGAGGTGAGGGGGTGGACTGAGGCTGCAGTCAGCTTTTGTACTGTACCATCACGTTATGCATTATAAAAGGTTCGATTAAGTCATGCACTGAAGGGTGGCATATCTGTCCTCAATTAGCACTGCATCTAATGAAACAGGTGCAAAGTGTTGCCCGCCATTAAGACCACACTGCAGTGCACTCTCACTCCAGCACTGGGATATTTGTTCTCAAATATAAGAGCCTAATCTGACAAATCCCCACACATCCTGCACTCGTAAAAAAGCTGAGGTTAGAATGCTCGATCTGAGCGCCCAAAGTCAATCCTTAAAGGACACTATTAGTGTCTCTAAAACCTTGTTAATTTGAAGGCCGGACAGCCTGCCAGTTAAAAGCTTTCAAAGCTAAATGGACCTAAAGGGAATTTTCCAATGAGGTGTGAGGGGAAGAGGGGCAGGTTGAGTAGCTTTGTATTTTCTGTGAAAATAGGGTGTAATTGATAAAAACACAGATGCCATTTATTTAGTGATTGTGTTGTGCCAAGGTGCTCCAAAGAAGCCTGTAATTTACTCTATGGATTTTAGTTCAAGCTGCTCTGAAAATGTTTTGCAATAACAAGTTTTAATACAATAACAACAAAACACACACTATTGTTAAACTAAGAAATATAATTTATTGCATAAAAATTATATTTAGTTACAGGTAAGAAGGCTAGACGTTTATTTACAATTGGTACTTTACAGAGATAAAATAATGTCACTGAATCCATTTTGTTTTTTTCCCATAAAAATGTCTGACTTCTTGAACAAAGGCTAAATTTTTCTCTTTGATGGGAGCGAGGAGGAATCGAGTCCAGCTCCAGTATAAATTATCCAGAGCTATGGCCAAAGATCCAACAGATACTCAAGAAATCTGGACGAATAAACACTGTAGTCTACAGCTAGCCAGTCTCTGTAACAAGATTTGAGGAAAGAAAAATTGTCCTGCAGTGTTCAGGGATCCAAAGATCTGAACGAGTCGTGTTCAGATACTTCCTCGCGGGCAAAGACCTGCAGGGCACGAGTTCATGATGTTAATCACAACTTGTTTTGTAGCCATTGCACCATACTTTGTTTTGCTCTCCCACATGTGCTTTTTTTTTTTTCCAATAGTAGCTTCCTTGGTCAGTGATCCAATCCTTCCGATCCGGATGAAGAATTCCCACACATCCCACCAGAACCAAAAAATGTTAAACCTCTCTTAAACCACTTTAGGATACAAAATCAAAACCCTGTCAATGCCCTGATCTGAAAAAATAGAATTACTCTTCCAGGAAACAAAAGAAGTCAAAATGCTTCGCTTTTCTTTTGTACTTGCATAGCACTTACAAAGAGAAATGACAGATCTTGAGCGTGTGCATGTACTGTACGCGCACACCCACCTGCCCACACATACCCACTCACTCAACACACACTCATACACACACACTTATGTTTTCAGTTCATTCACACAAAACAGTGACATGACTCACTGCTGAAGAGGAGGGATACTGCCTGTGTTTTGGTTTTTGTGGTTTCGATGATATGAACACTTTTTTTTTTTTGCTTTGAGGGATAAAAAGACTCAATAACACAGAGAACTTAAGTAATGACAAAGTTACAGATGAAAGCATTTCAATTCCCGTCTAACAATAAGTGACAGAACAACATTGATAATGCAGAAAGCTTGAGGACCCTGACCACAAAGCAGGCGGCTTAGCAGAAAGGTAACAATAGGTCATCAAATTGAAACAGGGGAGACATAATGAATTACCGGGCGATGGATAGACAGATGGACACATAGATAAGTGGTCGACAGAGAAACATAATGCAGTTAGTGTTGAGGTAAATTTTATGGTCCCTTGCTGCCTAGTTGATTCAAGGCTAATCTATTCTTTAATATCCATCTCCGAACAAAGGGAACTGCCCTCAGTTACAGCAAAGCAAAACGCCTAAAATACAGCATACAGTATATTCACCTGTACATCTGACCACCTCTAATCATGGTTTACAGATTACATTTTGAATAGATGCACCATATTAAAAATAACAAGTAAACATGATTTTATTATTCACAACTGAGACATCCACTGTGCACCTAACTCTCCCATTTGGCCTGCTCTACTAGAATCAAAAATAAAACAGCTCAGCAGCCCAAACAAGCACAGATGATAGAACAGCTTCTAAATGATCGTAACAGCAATGGCAATGAAAAAAAAAAAAAAATCCACAAATATGGATAATAACTTAAAGAGCGTTCCCCAAAGGAAACTTTTAAGGGATGACCAGAAAGCTCTCCTGCAGTTTATTCTCAACAGATCGGAGGAGTGTGGCAGAGCGATAGAGGAATGCAAGGAGAGATGATAGAGAAACACCCCTGTGAGTCGGAATGATATGCCAAGGCTTTGAGGCATTTGTTGGTACAATATAAAGAGTCAGTCGGTATAGTTATCTGCCAATTCTTAAATTAACTTCACAATTCACCCTCCTAGCACAAAGAAGAGGCAGCTTTTTTTTTTTTCAGCCCAAAGCGACATGCTCAAGCCCTCAAACCTTGAGGGTTCGGACCTCATGTGATTTGTCGACAGTCGAAGCAGTTAGACAGGAAATCTTAGCCTAGCTGATTCAGAGCCAGTTAATGGCCAGTTTGTCCGTGTGTGTGTTTGTGTGTGTGTGTGTTGGAGTTTGTCTGTAGCCTGAGGAGGTTTCAGACAGTTTGGTGCTGCCTGTCATTCACTGCACACACAGAATGACAATGGAGAAAACAAAAGCCCCTGCCATGAGGTGAGATGGTGTTAAATCATGCACTTTCATGCTGCTACTGAAACATGAGTAATCCCGTGCTAGCGTTTGTCTGTTTGTGTTATTGTGCGTGCTTTAGTGTGTTGAATACATTTTTTTTTTTTAGTTTGTCCCAAAGCTTTTCTTATTTATATACAAGAATAGTGTCATTTGCAATCTCTAAAGAAGACAGCCAACACCACACATGACAGACGACTTTACACCCATTTTACGCCTTTGTACCCTCAAATTGGTTTCACGTCGTGCAGATGCAACATTGCTTTGGAGGATTCAAGCTGAATCAGATTAGCAGTTATCATGGGATGGCACGCATAGGAATGGGTGGGTATGTAGCTACAGTGGCTGATCAGGGGTCAGTGGAAAGGAAGATGAGGCAGAGGTAATACAGTGCATGTGAAGGAACCAAAATGCTCTGTGGGCTTATGATTTGTGCCGGGGGTGTGCATATTCATAGGCAGGTATTCTTATTGTCATCACGGTGGTGAAAAAAAAAAAAATGTCTGGCTTGCTCTCTTGTTCCTTGACCAATCAACAATCCCCATCTGTTGTCATGACAACTAGCACCTCACTTTTGCCCATTTCTTCCAGCGCGGTCGCCAAAGAGACCAGGTCTGCGTCTGCTTGGTGACAAGCTTCCCATAAGTCCAGTAGAACACCTGTGGGGCTCGGCTTTGTTGCAAAGTAGTTCAAGTACCTGAGGGAAAGAAAGACCAGGCGAGTTGTCAGCACTTCATTGTTGATTATAGACACTTTTATGCCATTTATACTGTATGTTGCAAATACTGCTGGTGCCACTTTACTCTGACAGTCCAATACTGATGCCCAAGTACCTGCTATATTTCACAAAGCAGTTAAAGCCAGTGAGCAAGATGAAGTATCCCTTCTTATTAAGCAATGCATGGGTATATCCTTTCCCTAAACTTAATATTTAAGTCATATTTATCAGATTCTAATCAGTGTGACAAGAATATGTTTGTCTACATCCAAAAAAAAAAAAAAAAAATCCTAACCCCATCTAACCTCAGACGGTGAACATCTACATCCCACCCTCTACACAATTCTGAGTTATCACTTGACAGTAGGAACCTGAGTATCAACACTGGACTCATGCGTGACCAGGCTGCCTTTCACACATAAACATGTGAGGCAGATCTGACCTGTCAAAGCCCAGGCTGCGTGCCAGTAGTCTCCAGTCACATCCTCGAGCGCTGGGTGCATCCAAACTGGCACAGATCTTCTGGCGGATGGAGTCAGGCAAGCGAAAGGCATAGGGTCCCACTTGAGAGGAAGGCAGGCAGGTGCCTCCTGAGGGGAGGGGCGAGTGCGGGGGTAGAGTCTGGATTGACAGAGACGGTGAGAGGCACACTGAGACCAACCTCTGTATATCTTTTGGCATAAATTGTGTGGCTTTCATTGCAACTTTATCAGTGTTTGCATTATTTAAAAAAGTATTTCACTGCTGGAAAGATGACCACAAAACTACGCTGTCTATGCAGTAGAGAGACGCAAATTATTTTGAAATTGTTGCTATATAATTAGAGAAAACAGACAAAAGAAGCTGTGGCATTTGCTTTTGCTCAGAAGGTAGAAAACCTACAACTCCCAGAGTACACTGTGCCACACCAGACCAATGAATGCACTGGCTCGTGGGTGATGTGACACAAGCTTGGCCGTTTTGACACAGGAAACAATATGGTGCCAGGTTGGTAACAACTGATCTTGTATTACAGTTTAACAGTAAGCTAAAATACTTTTTTGAAAGCATTTGAGACAAATTGTCCGTGGTGGTGACGGGGATACAAAAATGAGGAAGTTCAAGCTAGTTAAAGCTACAGCAAAGAGAGATCTGGGTGCATACTACCCACATTGTTATAATACATACTGGCAAAGTATCCCTTTATGTTACCTCCTGAATATCCGTGTGCAGCTGGAATATCTGTCCCTCCCCTTCCACCTGTCGGACGCAGATCTTACAGGTGAGCTGCGACACGGCCAGGCTTCCTCTCTCCAGGCTGAAGGTGCAATGCAGGGGTCTCTGACTGCCGCTCCAGATGTGATAGAATGGGATCTCCTGTTAACAAAGAGTAATGTTAAGAAGGAAATGGTTTCTCCTCTGTGATTAAAGTGGCTTTGCTCTGAGCAACGCAATCAGTAAGGATCTAGAATGCAGTTTCCATTCGAGGAGAGGTGCAATATGCTTTATTTTGATATTGGGTGTTTCCACCAACTGGGTCTCCGTGTGTCACGGGACAATTTATTTCCGAAGCACACTGTCCATAAATTAGGACCACTATCAGATCTCCTGTTTGTTTATTCAGGGAGGGTTCAGACTGCAATCTCGGTGCAGCCGCCAAGAGAATGCAGCAGAGGGTTTGGATGTTTACACCAGAAGTGAATAGTCAACTAGCTGTGTTTTCTGGGGAAAAAAGCCATTCTACTGAAGTGAAATAAAGAGTTTGTCAGATCATGATTTTGTCTTAGGACTTACTGACTATTAGGCTTAAAATTACTGACAACTTATCAACAGTTTTATGGATCTAAATCATGAAAGGTGCTGATGCTCTGTAGACATGTCCACATCTATGGGCACATATCAACAGGCTGTTATCTGTCTGCTGCATTTTGAGTGTCTTACCTGATACTTTGCCAGTAGTTTGCTTCTCCAGTGAGTGTGAGGAATGTCGTGGATGGACAGGCGCAGGTTGTGGTAGCTGTCTTTGAAAAACAACGGCTTGGGATCCTCAAGCAAAACTCCACCCAGACTCCTCTCCAAATCCAGCACCTCCTGCCAGAGGCGGAAACACGACAGGCTTAGGAACACATTTATGTTACTAATTTTATTATGGGTTTATCATTCTAACACATTTCAAAACACGCTTTTGAAAACTCTTAATTAAAATGCGTCGTGCGCTCTCTAAAGTCAGTGTCTCCAAATGGAAATGTGTGAGAGCTAACAGTTTGAAAGCTGTTTGAACTTTAGCAGCCAGGAATCATGTAATGTGATGCCAGTAAACTGCACACAGCACGCTCATGTTTACTACCCCGGCTGGTCTGTGAACACATCATACAAAAAGGGACTGAGAGAGGAAAAATATCTAACGTCAGCGAGTCCAACTTTCTCTGGATGGCGTGCTCACTTGCTGTTTGCTGGGGAGTTTGTATCGTGCCGTGCTATTTTGAGTCGGTGCCTCTGGTGGGTAGGGGAGATTCAGTTTGATACCAAAATTTGATTTGGGCAAGTGTGGTGGATCTTTTGTTTTGATTTTTGTGAATATTTGGACAAATGTGCTATGTGTGTGTTGCTCATGACTAAACCAAACTCTGTGTTAGCTGTACTTTACAAGTAAAGCTGACATGATGGATGTAGTTATATTTTTAAAAATCTTGCCTACTGTGGCTGTAAAGAAGTATTTCACTGCTGGAAAGATGGTCTTTTCATAAAACTGGGCTGTCTATGCATTTGAGAGACACAAATACTTTTGAACTTGGTGCTAGATGACCAGAGAAAACAGAAAAAGGGCTGTGGGATTTGCTTTAACTCAAGAGGTAGAAAACCTGCAACTAACAAATGTATTGCGCCACACCAGAGAAATTAAGACTCGCGCTGGTGGGTGATATTGTTTCCACAGGAAACAATATGGCAATCAGCTGGCTACAAACAATCTCAAATTATGATTAAACTGTAAGCTTAAGTATGTTTCTAGAAACATTTGGGGTGGAAAAATAAGA
>JAPZEB010000003.1:10631961-10644117 GCA_029783705.1 Chaetodon striatus | reverse complement strand
TCGAAAGGAGTGAATGGTGGCGTGAGCCGGTGTCCTGCCAGCACCCTCGAGTTGCGTACGGGTGCGAGGGCCCGTACTACCTAAAGTTTAATTGTTATTTGTAATATTAATAATTCATACAGTAAAAATCAATACTTGGCACTGTGTGACGATAAAATATTGCCACATGGAAATATTGTGATCCTATCCTATATCGATTTTTTCCTCCAGCCCTGGTAATTAGTAAAAAATAAATTAACAAAATTAAATTATGATATACATTATAATAGATTCAACTACCCAGATGTATAAAAATAAATTCCCAAAAAATTAAAGTGAGCTCCACCTTTACTAGCTTAGACATTAAAGTGATGAACACATAATTGCAGTAATAGTTATAAACCAATTATATATTATAATAAGCCATTTTACATAATAAGTACTTTTACTTTTGGTACTTTGGATACATTTTGATACTTATACTTTTGTTAGTTTACTTCAGTAAGCATTTGAATGCTGGACTTTTAGTTGGAACAGAGTATTTTTAAACTGTGGTACTGCTACTTTTACTTAAGTGAAAGATTCATCATATTCATTCATTCTTTCATTTTCACTGCTTATCCTGGTACAGGATCACAGGTGTGCTGGAGCCTATCCCAGCTGCCTTTAGACAAGAGGCGGGGTACACCCTGGTCAGGTCGCCAGATTTTCGCAAGGCTGACACATAGAGACAGACGATCACTCACGCTCTCATTCACACCTACACACAAAAGACTTAAAGCTTAAAGCTTTAGGTGAAACATCGGAGTACTTATTCCACCACAGTTAATGAGATCTAATTAGGTGGATTTACAGTATGAACCTTCAGTTTTCTAATCATGTATTCATCTCAGTCACCCATTCTCTGACTTTCTACCACTTTCATACGCTTTGCAAATACAGAGAGTAATTCCTAAGGATAGTTCAAAAGAATATAGTGGTTTTCAGATCATATTTCCACTGTCTTACATAAAAGTTCAAGACTGATAAAGTTCATTCAATACTTAAGATTTACAGGTACAAAACTGCTAAAATGTTAAATTTTCTTAAGTGCAAGTCACCTCTTATCACTCAACAAATCTGACCACAAATACATAGATGATTTTTATGACTATGTCGTCATGATTCATAAGCCAATCTCCCAAAAACCAACACTTCACAGTCTTGTATCACAGCCAACATCCATCATGAAATGAGAAGTTGTGAGGTGTGAGAATGGAAGTGAATAAAAAATGTATGTGTGTTACCATAAACAATAAGAGTAGCGGTGCTGCTGCGTCTTTTGGCCACCACGTTACGAGCCACACAGGTGTAGTTGGCGGTGTCTGAGAGTCTGGCCTGTTTGATGATCAGATCGTGATCGATGGTGATCAGGAAGTTGGAATCCTGCGACGGATCTATGACGTCTTCGTTCTTCAGCCAGTCCACCTGTAGAGAGGAAGGCACATAAATACACAGCGCTCTGAAGTTTGTTGTGCCAAAAGAATATCTTCACACAGAGTGATGAAATTAATGAAGATAGAAAAAGTTACCGCGGCAGCCAAGATTTCAGCTGCGCTCTACTGCCCCTGTGTTATGGCAATTCTGAATGATGGATTCCTTTAATTCTTTTGGCAGATAACTCTTCACATAAATCATTGTACAAATCAACAGGTGTGTATGCATAAACATGAGTCACAACGCCCCACACAGACCCTTTCAGTAAACACGATAAACCTGCAGAGGATTTAGCCATCAGGACACGTCTCAATGCTACATGTGGTATTCATGTCAATATTTGATCATTTTTAGTTTGCTCAGGAAAAATATGATTTGAGGCTTCTTTTGACCAAACTCACTTTAAATTTGAGACATCCTCCTCATGCACTTGATATCATACCAAATAACCAGTGCTGCAATTCCACTGAAATGATCTCCTGTTACCACATAACATGAGCTCTTACGCATTCATGCTATGTGCTTTTTACATCACACAATAACATGTTATTAAGCCACTAAAAAGAACGATAAAGCTTGGGAGAATATAAATGTTTACTCGAATCATAAAAATCTACATTTATGAATTATTTGTTTTCTTTTGAATATATTGTTGCACTGCTGCTTTATGAGAGAAATAAAACTGTTTGATATAGTGAGGTGCAGTTAACGCAGCTTAGTGTTAAAACATGACACATAGTGAAGCCTTTTTAGCTTCGTTGCTGAAATAGCAGATATTATTATTGAGCGTTACATGTTTGAGGGATTTTTTTTCTTGCTGTGCTCTCAAACTTCAGTGGTTCACCTTTTACGGTGCTGCCTTTTGTGGTATGTTTACATGGCTCTATGACTTATTATTTGGATCTTTGCTTTGCTATCTCCCTTGAGATATAGCGCTATATAAATTTATATGACCTTGAACTATTAACTTTGAGTTTCATAAACAAAAATCTAACCCCTCATAAAAATAAAAAAAAAGCAATGAGAGTGAAGATGAGAAGGAAGACGTCTACCTCAGCAGCAGGCATGCCTTCCGGAGGGCGACACTGCAGCAGCACCTCCTGCTCGAGTCGCACCTCCCGCCCCAGCGGCTCCTGCTCAAAGTTCTTCCTCAGGTCTACAGAGGGTGACACAGATGTAGTCAGCAGTTAGTGAAGGCTGCCCCGTGACAGCACTGACACCCTGTTTATCTTAGTGACATTTGCTGTCACACACATATACACACACATGCACACACACACCCGGCAAAGCCCCCAAAAAGCCTCTGTCACTGCGACGTGTTTTTCCCTTCATACCCTCGTAAACATGCACGGTGTCAATCACACGACGCCACCCATTACCACGGGGGACTAAGATGGAGAGCCACAGCAAATTTATTTGCATATATACTTAAGCTGACACATTTGACAAGCAAAAAGTCGGAAACATTTGCCCTTCTGCTGTCTTCTTTCCTATCTTTTTCTCTCTCACATACACACACATACACACACAGCCTTGGCACTGACATGCAATGCGAACGTAGGCACGGTTGCTCTTGGTAGTGCCAGCCGAGCTCCAGGCCACACACTGGCACCAGTAGTCCTCCAACCCGAACAGCTCCTCCACCTGGGTCCTTGACACAGAGATGTCCACCTCCCGCACCACCAGACCTGTGAGAGAGAGGAAGAAAGAGAAAGAGAAAGAGAGGGAAGGTAGGAGAGATTAGTGGGGCATATTTTTCACAGTGCATATAAATAATGCATTGGCTGCAGGCCAAAAGCAGTTAACGTGCACATAAAGTCCTATGGGAGCTAATGGATTATGTAGTTGAAAATGATGTTTGTAATTGAGTATGATGTTTATGTCTGTGAAATACAAGGTGACATTACTATGTGTGTATGTAGTTGTGTTTACAGTACACCTCTGTGTGTCTGTATGTGTGTGTGTTACCTGTGACCTGGTCCAGGCTTTCTCTGGTGACGTGATCATTTTGATTGACCCATTCGCCGTTACATTTGAAGTAGATCTGGGTTGCTGGTGACGCCCGGCACCGCAGCTGGACCGGCCGGTTCTTCACAATGAAAGCGTCCTCCGGTTCCAGCAGGAATTCTGGGAGAGGCTCCGCTGGTGCTGACGGGAAGGAGTCAGGGAGAACCTCGGCATCGCTGTAGTCGGTGCTCTCTGCAAACGCAGAACATAAAAATAGATAAGATGACTGTCCTTCAACAGAAAGACCTGAGTCGCACTCGAGCAGTGCAGAGAGATTCATCAGTATTCGGATGGCTCCTCTGTGGCTGATCCTGACCTCACTGTTGAGGAAGAAATAAGCAAAATGACACATTTGTCCCTCGGGGATCAATAAGCTATCACACACCTGGAGGGTGTGTATATATGTGTGTGTGTGACACCTGTCTCAATCCAGCTTTCAGCAACAAATCTGTCAGCAGTGCTTCACGGTATACATTAAGGCAACCATGTTAGAGTATTTCAAGAAGACATTTAAGGTGTTGACAGTTTGCACTGTAAATGGAGGGGCACAGTGACATTTTCGCACTCCTTGTATTGCCAGTAATCTGGTCAATGCAGGCCTCCTGCTCTGGTCTCTCTGGAAGAGTCCATGCCTCTCAGCTGGGGAGGAGCGCTGCTGACCTTCCACAGATAGGTCCTGTTGATCGCACATTATCCCTTGACATTTTCGATGTGACACATTCCTCTTGGCTATGCTGCCAAGAGCTTCTCCTGGCAGGAAGGACACGATATTTCTGACCTCTTCACTCTGACTTGTTACTCTAATAATGATGGGTGAATCCCAGGCAGTATATCATTGCTGTAATACTAGTTTTCATAGCAGTAGAGAGATTAAGATATATTCCAGAGTTCTGCATCAGGTGGGCTACGCAGCGGGTGACCCATAAGAATAGGTGATTTGCGGGTGGTATTTTGTCTTAATTTTATTTCTGGGTTCAGCTCTGGGGAAAAAAAAACATGTGGGTGAGATCGCAGGTGTTGGATGATAAATATATTTAAATAAAATGAGAATAATTTAATTTAATGTTTTGACGTTTTAATCCTCTGACTGCCGACTTTGTGTGTCGGCTCTGTCAGCTGCACCAGCTGCCAATATGAAAGCCGCTTCATCCAGGTGCATTACCAGCAGGCACGTTAACTGTGGAGATGTGCTGCACAATATAATTAGAATAAGCAAAAAAAAAAATATATTGCATTTCCTTAATTACCTTTGTTTTAAAATACATTGTCTTAGTTTCACATGTATGAAATGTCACAGAATGATCACTATAAACGTGATACCAAATTGATATGATGATGAAATGAACACACTGTTATTATCGGATTTGTTTTTTCCGCAGATCTTGTCTCATCGGATTGGGTCGGGATGCTGAACTAATTACTCATGTTTGTGGATGGCGGAGCTGTTGCGGGATTGCACATTGGGGATCCAGTTTGGGAGCGGGTCCTGATAATCAAAACCGTGTAGAACTCTGACTAACTTTGCTATGTACTTCATCATTTTTTACATTTAAAGGGTCAGGAGGACGTTTGCTAACTGCTAAACCCTTTGAGGCAAATTTATGACTTTGATCTAAATAAATGGAACTGGTATGCCTTGACAGTTTCAAGAGTACTATAATGATGTATAAGGATATTATGACATAAATTGTCAAACACATCAAGTTTCCAGCTGCTGGTACTGGCATGGAACACACAAATTCTGCATCAGTCAGATCCCTCTGTTTACAGGGCTGCAGACTATGATTTAAGCTCAACCCATGCCACACCTCCATCTGTCCATCAGCTGAATTGTATCCTTGTGCACTTGAGCAAAACACTGAAGCACAGGCAGACTGGAGTAGACCTTCATAACAGCTGCAAACAGGACTGAAGTAACCTCCGCAATAAAGAATAACCTGATACAAATGCAACTATATACTTTATAAACGTGTGTTTCAAAAGCCGCTCGGCAGGTGCCAGGAACATTCTCCTTTTTTTTTTTTTTTTTTTCTCAACATCATATGCTATCAAACTCTTATCATCACTTTCTGACCTTCCCTTCCAGGTAATCCAGGTTCTTATAAATTGTTAATGGGTCCGACCTTCCAACAGAAAACTTTGCCCTGCTTACAAAAATGATCTGAATTCAATAAGCATTAAATGGAAGACTGGAGAGGAGTGCAGGGTCGGCTCCAGTCAGGAGATGCCAAAAAGCTATGGGTATATCCAGCGCAGTGCACTTTCTTTCCTTGATACACACACACACACACACTAACACGCAGATGAATACACACACATGAAGGCATAGCTCATGGGTAATTGTGCTTTTCTTACACAGCAGTCTCACGGTGCCACGGTTTTTTAATCTCATTCTCTACATTCAGTGAATAACGAAAGAGGGGTGGGGAAAGATGCACCCACTTTTCCCACAATGAGACTTGAACCAGACAAATTTTCAGTGTTCAGTTTTTGAAATATATCGAGCCCAACCTGATCAGTTATTCCACAACCAGGGAACAAGAGAAACTACTTAGAAAGATACCATCTTCTATTTTAGGAAAGTGAGTGCTTCCCCACCCCCCATCCCGCTGTTCCCCTTGACAGACTGTCTGAGACATTAGGGGAAAGCAAAGAAGAACACAGAGCACGAAGAAAGTGGGAGAGAAAGTTGTGGCACGATTCAAACCAAGGCCAGCAGGGATTCAAGAGGCTGTATCATCTTCAGATACAGGGATGGTGCTATCTTTTGACCCAAATCTCCTCCACCAGGAAAGGGCTGGCCAGGATGAAAGAGGCTGAAGCAGCACAGCTCAGAGCCTGGCAGTGCTGTGGCCACAGGACAGGCAGAAAGGGCAACAGCTGCTCCAGGCCCAACAGCCATCCAGGATGGACCCGTCATCCTCAATCTGTCTCTGCCTCTCTCCAGCCTGTCTCCACCACAAACACATCCTTGTTCTTCTCCAGTGACTTCCACTAGAAAGACCATCCACCAACTGCATTTATTCACTAACGTGTGACCCCAAACTGAACCCTTACTACTGCACGCTTTACTCCACCTAGACCCCTGCACTGTACAGTAGTGTAAAAGCAGCAGTGCTTTTTCTGGAAAGTTGGTTTTAGAAATAAAACTATTTTTCTTGCACTTTTTTGGTGAGGTAATATTGATGGATATGTCAGTAAAAACCCAACCACCAATCAAAATGACAGATGATGAAATAAAATGATGAAATACTGTTTTCATGTTCTGACTCCTTTTGACTATTTTTACTGACGAAACCGCTCTTTCATACTCCCAAATCTGCTTTTCCAAAGATGGTGTACACGATGTTTCACCATATGTTAATCCCACCAGAGCTGCTAGCTTCCTCATCTCAACTAATGTTTTGGTCACACAGTGAATGCCGTGCATTTACAGGTCATGATTGTACTGGATGCACACGATGTACCGCTTTGGAACTTCCAGGGGAATTCAAATGTAAAAACATTTTAAGTATTTCACTGCTGGAAAGGTGGCCTTTTTACAAACTAGGCTGTTCATGCAGTGCGGAGACAAAAATACTTTTGAAATTGGTGCTACATGACCAGAAAAAAACAGAGAAGGAAGACTGTGGGATTCGCTTCTGCTCATACGGTAGAGAACCCACAACTACCAGATCTTACTGCATCGCACCAGACCCGTACACACCTCCACTGGTGGGTGACGTAATGTGATCTTGGCTGTTTTGACACAAGACACAATGTAGCGGTCAGCTGGTGACAAACGACCTCAATTTACAGTTAAATGGAAAGTTAAAATATGTTTCTGCAAACATTTGAAGCAGGGAACATTTGTTGTACTTTAGCCACCCTGTGTGCCACTGATCTGTTGTTGTATTCCACAGCATGTGATATACTCTTGAGTAAAGTATATGAAAATGAATGAATCTTGGATCAGCAGTGCTTAATTTTAGCTTTTCAGCTTCTGTTTTTAACAGTACAGGAAAACAATATGGCACCCACTTCCTGGTCACAGTGTCTCACATTACAGCCAAACAGTGCACTAAAATATGTTTTTGAAGACATTTTAGGTGAGAAATAGGCAACACAGTAACAAAAAAGAGCTGAAACAAAGGACACTGACAACAGTATTCACCTACATTAGGTGCAATATTACTTAATATGATGCACATTAGTACACAACATCATGTGCAATATTATTCTTCAAAATCCTGTTCACTTGTCAATGTAGTACAATATAATTTTCTCAGTCATGTGCAATACTACTTCTCATTGTTATATCATATTCAATATAACGTTGATTGTACTTATACTTATCTTACTCCTATTGTTACTCTATCAGGCACTGGTTTTTGCTTTTGTGCCTTGAAAACACTTCTTTCGTGCATATTTGTGTATTTTGCCAGATATTTAATGCTTCGTTATTCTAAAACTGGGCCCAGTGAGTGACACTGACCCGGGGAACCCACTGGCCGTCTGGTTGGTACTGGTTGTGATTGTTAAAATTGTGGTTACTGTAATTTGAAGCATTCTCTGGCACAAGAATTTCCTTCGGGATAAATAAGTTGAATTGAACTGAATTGAATTGAATCTTGTTTCATATTTGATTAGCTTCTATACTCTTCGAGTCCGTGGTGGTGAGCATATGAAATTGTGTAAGTACAATCTATAGTTTCAGCAACCGACCTAGAGCCAGCAAATATCCGCCAGATGATGTGAAACACACCGACAAGGCGGATTCAAGCTGGGGGATGAGCAGGGAGATAGGTGTGATGGTAAGACAGAGGGGAGTTTACTACACTTCATTTACACATACGGCCCACATTGTTATGATACAAAGCTGGTTGGAAATCAGCAAAGTATCCCACACACACACAGGAACTGTGGGAGCACAAAACTATGACATACAGTACAAAGGAAATGTCCTTGCCGCAGCGGACGCAGGTTCGATTCCAGCTTGCGGCCCTTTCACACTTAAAGTGTCCTGTCAATAAAGGCAAAAAGTAAAAAATTGTGACGTACAATATTCTGTACACATACACACACACACACACACACACACACACACACAGTGTTTCGTATTCTACAGGTTACATCCTTGCAGGTGTCCCCACTTGTACACACGCTATTAAGGAAGAACAATACTGCAAGTAGGCACACATGAAGGTAAAGACAAACAAATGTGAATAATGAAAGTTAACACATCTAAAAGTGATGCTTAACCGTGAATAACATTTATCGTCATGCCTCTCTCACAATCCTCTCCTCTCTGTTTTCTCTCCTCACATCCCCTCGCTCTCTTCTTACTAAGCTGTCGCCTCCAGTCTTTCAGACTTTGAATTCACTGTCAATAACCAATTGTGTTGCCCCTCCCCGCCCCTCACCCCCGCTCTTTCTCTTTGTCCGGCATTGATCGCTCGGTGTTCAAACATCGGCTGAAAAACACAGCCTGTCACTCTTCAGGCGCGATGAGAGGGGGCCACGGGGAGAGAGAGAGGAAGGCAGAGGAAGAATGGCAGTAGAGACAGACAAACAGAGAGAGACGGCGGTTCAGACGGAGACAGAATGGGAGGAGAGCCCTGCGTATTTGGATAAACCACTCTCCATGCAGTGTGTGTGTGTGTGTTCTGGGGCCTGCAGAGAGGCACAGTTTAATTAAAACACTTTTGGATGACAGAGGTAGGAGACAGACAGACAGCCTCTTTCTCTCCCCCTGTCTCTCTCTGGGATAATGGAGCTGGGGGTTTAAAGTGGAACCTGTGTTTTTGGGCCAGCATACAAACATCCATCAGAGCTCAGCAGCCGGCAATTTGTGCGGAATGGAGGAAGACAAGAACTCCTCGTCATGCAGCACAGCAAGTCTTTTATTACTCTAATGACAGACAGCAGACAGCTAGAAAGCAAACACAGGCTTCTGGGTATTCTTTTCCAGAGCACACAATCGCAGGAACACACGCACGTAGACCCAGACACCAGATGACAACCTATGCTTATACAGTACATTCTCACCCACTCTTATTCATGTATGCTAAACTCAAATAGTGTAGCTGAAGGAGTTCCATTGGCGGAGTGCACAGCTTCAGTATAGTGTAACTGAGAGTCGGAGTGACAGTGGCGGAGCGAGGCCACACTAGAAGGCAGGACTGCGTGGGAGAGAGATGGAGGGAATCTGGACAGAGGTGACAAGACGGGAAGACAGGAAGGCTGGCCAAAGACAGGTCAAGAGACACTAATCGACAAGTGGAGAGGATAGAGACGATGGAGCACACGCGCACGCACAACACTGGACTGCTATAATAACTGGCAAGGAAAATGAATCACAGCAATGTCTGTCTTTGTCTCAGCCTGACTGTGAAACTGTCTCTGTTGTTCTTTCTGCCCTCTATCTTTCTCCACCCTCTCTTTTCCCATGCCTCTCATTCTCTCTCGCTCACACACACACACATGGACAACTGTAATTTTCTTAGCCCCAGCGCCCCTAGCTAGAGTGGAATCTAAAGCGTCTGTACTTTATCATTACCTTTACAGAGTTAGTCATTACTGTCCCCTCCAGTGCCCTCACCATCCCAACACTGCACTCAGAAGTGGGGGAAAGAGAGCAAGAGAGAATAAAGCATCGGAAGAAGAATACTTTGAAGCAGCCAGCAGCATCAGGAGTCTCTCTCTTTTTTTTTTTCCTTAGGCGTCCTATGAGGTCAAAAACAAACAAACAACAGCACAGTGTCCCACCTCCTCCATTCCGCTTTCCAGTTTGGTGTCTGACATGGGAGTGCTTTTATTCTGGCCCTCCCCTGACTCCATTCCTCCTTCCCTCCTGCCTGCTGGATTCAAAGCACTTTGTGCAGCTCCACTAGACTTCAAATGACATCCTACAGCCTTAAACGCAAACACACACGCATGGAGACAGAACGATAGCCCACAGCTACGAAGCTCAGCTGAGCCCACTAAGGACAAACAGCTGTGAGGACAGCCAGTCAAATATGACAACACCGCTGGTGACAGAGGAAACAAGGCCAATAAATAGAGTGATCAGCAGCCATAATGTAGCATTGACGAGCCGAGCGTATCCATCATCCTCACCCAATCTACCTCATTACCATCATTCTTGCGAGGAAGCCCTGAGGTAGAGTCACGCACGGCACGCACACACAGGCAGAGGCAGGTCGAAAGAGACAGAGATGGATGGAGGGAGACAGTCTCTCCTTGCCTTCCTTAAAGGACAATTACACTGAGTGATTGATATTCAGACTGACCTACTCCTCATCAGCCAGAAAACAACTCGCTACAGGAGCAGAGAGGAGAAACCAGCAGGGAGGGAAAAGATGAAGTGAGGAGACGCGAAGACTGGAAAAAGCAAGTGTCGAGATTTAGGCGAAAGGTTTGACGGAAAAATCACTGAATGTGTGAGTGGGACTGTCTCAGTTTGTGTGTGTGTGTGTATATGTGTGTGTCTTGGCATCAGGCAGGGCATGAGGCGACATGAGTGCAGGTTGGAGCGACACAGCATCACTTCTCACATCAACAAAGGCAGACGGGGTGTGAGGAGTCATGCAGTTCACCCATCTGACTGAACACACACACACTCGCACAAACACTTGCAGCATAAGCAGCCCTTTCAAGCGCAGACACAGGAGGAAATTGGTCGTCTTTTAATAGGAAATGTCGTTGATTCACCAGTGACTAACAGACATGCCATTATTTTCATTTCATCATGGTAGCTGTGAGGCAACAGGAGGCAGGAAGCAGAAATTGACGTCCTGCTAAGAGCGACACAGATCCAACTCCGTGTGCTCGCTCATAAAGCCCTGCACACGTTGGCCTTGAAAGTTCTTGTTTGGATATTTTGATACTACCACCAAGATGTGCACCTGCGGCGGCTCCACATGGCTCTGGAGCCTGTTTCTTTGTACTCACCATGGTGACTCTCTAACTAACAGACTTCATCTGAGACAGGCAGGCACACACATTCCTCTTCAGGTCCTCCTTGAATCTTACCTTCTTTTTCTGCCTGTAGCTCGTTAAGTTTTCTTCCCTCTCTGTCTAGCAACATTGACAATTTTTTTGTTATTATAAGACCAAAGGAAAGGTCTGATGTTTGAGAAATACACTCACTTTCAATTTTGCCCAGAGTCAGATAAAAAGAACAATATGAGGGGGCACCGCAATCGCCTAGTAGGTCCCTGTGAAGTGGACTGCAGTATTCAACTATGCTGTGTAAGATTCCAAATTGTAGGGAACAAAAAATGCTCAGTTCAAAGGGAACTGTGAACTGTGTAGGGAAGAACTGAACAACGGTTCATCAGTTCACCAGCATGGATGTATAAAGAGAACCAGATACAGCTTTGGAGGCAGAGCCCCGTACATTTATAGAAGTTGCTCAGTGGCACATGAGGCCAGAATGGTTTGACCTCCCAGGTGAGAATTGTGTTTCCTAAGCTAGCAAAGGAATGGCCTGCCTTAGACCCTGATCACACAGAAAACGTTTTAGCAGCTTGAGGTGGCTTTTTGTAATTGTTAATGAGAATTAAGCTTTTTGCTTGTGGGTTTTGCATTGCGATGCATCGTATGTTTCCACACCCTAGGCACCTGGTGTTTTGCCAGAGCACTCTGAACTCCTAAAGTTGAAAAAACTTTAACTTAGAGCGGAAAAGCACCCCACATCGTCTCTTTTTCGCC
>JAPZEB010000003.1:10615279-10627834 GCA_029783705.1 Chaetodon striatus | reverse complement strand
CTCCATTGCCCCCTCTATTCCTCCCTGTTTCACCTAACCCTTGATTCCTTTTCCCTCTGTAAGTCTCCACTCTTCATTCCTGTCCTCTGATCCACCTCTCTCCCAACTTCTGCAACACTCCACCTCCCCTTCCCCTCACCAGGTCACTCCTCTGTCCTCTTTCGTTGCTCCTCCAACTGATTGCAGCTCACATACACACACAGAGACTCACACTTAGAGACTGCTCAGAGGACAAATAGCAGATGCGGCATTATGCACATAGTGCACTGCCTTAATTTTTGCCTAAAGATCACTCATTAAGAGACGTTTAACTGTATTATGAATCTTTTCTTTGAATTTCTTAAAAAGAAGAGACAGGATTCTGCATATATCAGCCCCTCCAGGATGAACTCAAATTCAAACAATCCCTGTTACTTCTGCACAACCTTGCATCTTTGTCCAATTTCCAATCCTTCTCTGTAAATTTGACCAAATATCGTAGTTTACCGTGTGTGTCACTAATCATAGCAGTCCCCTGCACCACATCACTAAACTCACTTCCTATGTTCAGGTTGTGAAGATGCAGACATGAGCAACACGGCTGCCTTATCTTCATCGACAAAAATTACTGCTAAAAGACCGTGCAAGACTATTCCCCGATGTTCAGCACGAAAGCAGGTGTAAACTGATTGACAAACACCTTTCCACTGCAAAACACACCCAGAGAATGACCGAAACACGCAGCCAACAGATAAGACAAATCACCATGGCAGCGGCTGTTACATCCAGATTTATTGCACATGCTGAAAAAATCAAGGTGAGATAAATTTGCATGGTTAAATAAAAAACAAATAACATGCATCACAATTTTCCTGGATCCTGGAGGGACTGATATATAGAGTTTACATCACATCAGAAGCCATAATGTTAAGCAGGCGTATTTCTGTGTTTGTGTGTAAATATGTTTAGGTGGGGGGTTGTTGTCAAATGCCATTCACTCCTGATGGCCACTCCTTGAGACAAGACATGACAGCTCCTGCTTTACAGGTAAATCCCTGCTCCCTCTCACCCCATGTTTTGTCTGCCGCACAAAAACACACACAAAGTTAAGGGTGGGGTTGCGCACATGACCCCACACATACACAAACCTCAACAAAACCAGTAAGTCCACCCCAGTCAGGGATTCCGGTAAGACTGGAGACACACAGACAGTCAAATTACATGTCCTTCACCCAAACACCATCAATTGTTGCACTGAGCAACAGTCTGAGTCCTTGCTACCCATTCATTTGTGTTAAAGCACATATTCATCGTGGAACTCATTTACAGTTTGTCCGTTAAAGCTGCCAGAATTTCAAGACGCTCCTTCGTTTGAAGAAATGCAGTTCTTGTCAGAGATACTTTCTTGTGCAACAGTCACGTGAAAATATGTTAAGTCAAGAGGCATGAACTGTGACTGCGAGACAAGTCGGCAAAAGGCGTCACGACATATGTGTGTTTTATTATTTGATATGACAACTCGGCTCCCAGATGACAGGAAGACGGCCAGATCAAACTTCCTGTACAAATCACATTAGACACCCTGAGCAGGTGATAATGAAGAGAGAGAAGAGTGTTGGGGGGGGGGGGGGGGTTTAAATAGCAGGANNNNAACATCACACGGGGGGGAAGGGCGAAGATGGATTGATTAAAAATAAAAAGTCTTGACCTGCTCAAGCATTATGAAGACAGAGAGCAGGGGGAAGGGAGACAGAAATAGAGCTAGTCTGAGAGAAAACGGACGAGGAAATGGGAGAGATGGAGTAGTAAGTACAGGTAACCTAGCTAATGTAAGGTGATGATGGAGGGGGGAGGGAGATTAATGACAAGGCTGCAAGCTTTGCTTTAAGTGGGTAGCCATGCTAGATAGGAAGGAGGGAAGGAGGAAGGATGTGTGGATGGAAGGAGCAGGGGAGAAAGAGATGGAGAGAGACACAGAAACACTCCCTGGGTGCAGATCAAGTGCAACTCTTGATTGGTGCGAGAGTGTGAGTGAGTGTGTGTGTGCGTAGTGTGGGCATTGGCTATGGTTGCCACGACTGCCAGTGCTATTAGAGATGCCTGCTGCTGTAATGTGTTGTGACAGGGGCTGATTCTTGTGACTAACTGCTTTGGCAGGAGAGCTCCTCTGTCATGCTAATGAACAGATGAGGAGATGAGCCGGATTGACAGCGGATCGACGGGCCACGCGCATGACTTCCTCGTGCGACTAACACACTGAAAAAGAGGGCTGAATGGTATATTCAGGCGGACCTCGCTGTCATGAATTCGTTACAGCACACGACACACCGATGCTCACTTACAAATAACCAGCTCCCAAGTCAGTGTGACAGAGGTGACAACACAGGGACAAACAGAGTGAGATACCCAACACATGTGCATGCACCGACGCATGATCACACCCCACACAAACACAGCAGGGGTTGGCGTCACTCTGTTCCTTCATTGCGTCCCCTTGCATCAGAGAAATCCCTAGATATGCAGTACACAACAAGCAACATGCTGTAGGCTAGCCTCTGTGTGTGTCTAAGTGTGTGTATGTGTGTAAGAGAGACAGAGAGAGGGAGAGAGGGCTTGTGAGCTTTGTAAATTTGGCAAATAAAATTGCGAAATGTACCGTTCAGTGTACGTTTGAAATGATGCAAGCACAGTGCTATTCCAAAAGCAGGCTACGAGCAAAAACATTTGCAAAACTCACATGAGAAGAGGCAAATATTAAATATTGACTGCGATATCAAATTGTTGGTAAATGAATAAACAGGGTTTGGATAAGATTGTTAACTATCCCTTTAAAAAGATGACTTTAACGAGATATTATAAAATAAAAATGAGAAAGCCGGAGATAGAAAAAGACAGATAGCGAGGAGAGACAGAGAGGTAGACGAGGAACAGAAAAGATTAGGGCACTAATAGGCAGAAAATCCATGTTGGAGGAGATAGATGATGAGAGGTGATGTGGCGATAGCAGAGGAGGACAAATGGAGAGGCAGCAGATAGAGGTGAGATTCAATCTCCTCGCCCCGCAGAATGTCGGGGTCTTGTAAGCAAAAGTAGTCGTGTGCAGAAGCTAATGGTTGTTTTATCCTTTTGATCTTTTTCCCTTCACTCCCTTTATACCTCGCTTCATCATTCTCTCAAAATAAATTTCCCTCTCTGCCTCAACTCGGACACACTTGCTCAAATCAGGCCAAAGGAGGAAAGGAGAATAAAGAGATTTTCCATCTGAAACTCTTGTTTAAAGTGAACCAAAAACTGGATCCGCTCTTCATGTTTGTTATCCTATTTCTATTTTGGGTCTCTATTCCTTACATTTTGAAAAACAGGGGTTCATTTTGCAACTTTGTAATAGTTATTGTGGTGCTTTTTTGGGTTTTTTTTCCAATTCAACAGCATGTAAGAGAAAAATCGGAACACAGAGGAAGTAAAACCTCTGAACAAAATGTGCAGTTCAAGATAGGAAGGGGAAAACACACCACAGTGTTTGACTGCCAGGTAATCTCAGCGCAGTGCAGCACCAAAACATAAAAGTAATAACTAAAGCACAAGCATCTCACAGGCTATCACTTTAGGCCAGGCCAACTTTTCCATATCTGGCAATCTCAGCTGCTAACAGATTGTGCAACAGTGAGAACAGATAACTCTGCATTGCACAAAGGGAGCAGTAGCATCACTGCAACGTTATCGGCAACCTGGACAGCCTGTCTGCATCTCTGCTCTACTCCACGGATGTAAATCTTGTTACGTTTTAGGTCAAAATGTTGGTTTATTTCTCTTGTGTGATGAGTCAGCACTTGCGCATCAATCATTCATGAGGCTTTGGTTCCTGCCTGATGTCAAAGTTTTTTTTCACTGCTCTTCACCGCAGCTTCGGGAACGTGTCCTTGACCCGGGGACAGGATGGGGACTAGGCTGGAACGGAAAAGAGGACAGCCCTGAGCCTCGGGCTGGAACCAGTATGACTGGACTGGCAGGAATGGCGGTGATGGAGAGCGGTGATGAAGAGAGCATGACGAAAATCCCCTTGGCACAGACAAATAAAATAGGCGGCTGCGAATGAGAGAGAAAATGTGCTTGTGTATGTGTGTATAAGCTGAAACAGGGAGAGATGGATGGATGGAAGGAGAGTCAGAGTGTCACCCGCCAGACGCCCAGGGCCAACACAGACTGATGGTGACACTGAGTGGCCAGAGTGTGTGACACTGTGACAATAATGATGAGAGACTCTTTCCCGATCTCTCTCTGGCTTCTTCCCCTCCTCTCCCACTCTCCTCCTTCTGTCACCCCCTGCAGCGGGCTGGTGCTTTGATCCACACCCGGGCCGTGTGTCCTCCTCTGGCCTGGGTCAAACTGCATCGGCAAGCAAACTCTTGTTATTTTTCAGACCCCACTCATGTGGAACTTCTCAGACATCAGGAAAAACTCCAAAAACTTTTCCGATTCTTTGTGCCAAAAAATTCAAAAGGTCAGCAAAAGAAAACGTGAGATATTATAGGTTTTATTGAGAGTTGTTATTTTTTAAAAATGAAGACATTTGGCGTAAAAACCTTTTGGGCTTGTGGTATAGCGGAGGCAAAATAACCAAGACACATCCATGTTGTTTGTAGGTGGTCAGAAAAAGAAGTATAAGCAGATTTCAGCCCATTATGATTTATTTAACAAGACTAAACGTGCGAAGTGACACACAGCACAGCGCAACTGTCATTGCTATTTTCTGACCGACGCAGTTGTCATTTTCATGTCCAGTGCCCACGTTGTGTAAGTAGGAAATGCACTTGCACCTATCTGCGCCCATGGGCGGCTAGGTCTTAAAATGAGGTGTCTGTGGATTGCTATTTTGAGGCAGCAGAAAGCAACCGCACAATTGACCAACAAAAACCTGGTCAAACATCGGAATCGCGCAGCATTTTTCTGCTACTTAAAGGGCGTATTACTTCAATTGTAAGATGCGCCTACATAGGCAGGATCATAACATGCATACACTTTGTCCCTGTTACACAAACAGTGGCGCACGGATGGTTAATTAATGAGTAAAATATTAACTATAGTCTCTAAAATGTGAACATGTAAGAGAGCAGAGCTTCAGAGCTGCTGTCCGATCCCATCTGGCAGCACGGTGGTGCAGTAGTTAGCATTGTCGCCTCACAGCAAGAGGGTTCATGGTTCAAACCCTAGGTTCGAACCCTTCTGTGCGTACTTTTCATGTTCTCCCCGTGTCAGCGTAGGCTTTCTCCAGGTACTCTGGCTTCCTCCCACAGTCCAAAAACATGCAGGTTAGATAAATTGGTGACTGGAAATTACCCTTAGGTGTGACTGTGAGCGTGAATGGTTGTCTGTCTCTGTCTGTCTGGCAACCTGTCCAGGGTGTACCCCGCTTCTCGCCCAATGTCTGCTGGGATAGACTCCTTGGCAGCCTCCTCCTCAGCACCCTCTGCATATCCTATCGCACTGGAGGGTTTATCTATCTAAATGCACTTTAGATCATTGGCTATAGATTGTTTAACTAGGGTGCGGGAGCGGTTATGGAAATTAAATGAATGAACAAACCCCGATATCGATACTGCAACAATATTGTAGAGTTGACTATTGGTGCTGCCACGGAAAAAAAAACAACAGAAAAAGACAACACTTATGATATTATGATATCAAAATTCTATGACAATATCCAGTCCCATGTCACAATATCACAGCAATATATCGATATAATATCAATATATTGCCCAGCCCTATGTGCACCTGGCTTTTAAAGGGAGTGGGAGATGACGATGATGGTTGAATACATTTTATGCCCAAAACAGACCTGTGATTAATTAAGGGAACAAATACAACTCCTTTGCCCTTTGCGTCTTACTTTGCACCCACATTGCGCCATTTAACTGCTAAATTGGAGCTGGACATGCACTGAGTGCACTTAAGATCATGCACTACAGATCGTTTAAATAGGGCCCTAAGAGTCCAAACTAGTGACTCTATGAAGCCTTAATTAGGTATAGCAGTGCTTTGAGTTATAAATTCTAACATCAGCATGCACACATGCTAACAGTGACAATGCTAACATACTATAATGTTTACCATGTTCCCCATCATAGTTTAGCATACAAATGTTTTCGCATCTGCTAATAAGCACTAAAAACAGGACAACTGAAGGGGAATGTCATTAGTTTCACAGGTATTACATTGAAAATGTAACCTAATGATGGCCCTAAATGAAAAGTCAGGAGATAACTAAAGTGATCACACTTTATCCTGAGGGGGCATGAGTGTTTGTAGGTGTAAAGAGGGGCTTTCTGAAAAAGAGCTGCTTTAACAAACTGAGCTAACCTGAAAAATGTAGGCAAAAAGACACTTTTTGTGATGCCTTTCTGTCATTTGTGTTCCTGATTTGTTTTTCTCTTCATGATAAATTCAAATGTGCCAAAAAATGAGTTGGTAAAAATGATCAAAAGTATAATTTGTCATATTTCTGGTCCTAACTCTGGATACATGCCAGTGGAGAGAGGGGGCACATGGCTGTGGCTCCAGTGGACAGCAGGGCATTAACTCTCTGTCCCAGATCCTGATTGCTCTGGCCCACTGAACCTCTCACAAACCAGAGCCAGCCCGGAGTCACGACTCCTCCTCTCCCAACAGCACTGGTTTGTTTACACTATACATTTTTTTCTGACCTGTGCTCTTGTGTATGTTTTCAGTGTGGTCCTTGGTGTGTGTGGCCCGGCTAGTCACTCAATGCTCTCTCTTCCCCTCTTTCTCCCTCCGTCTCTCTCTTCGGCTTCACCCAGCTGAAGCCATGGCAGCAGTGCTGGTTAAGAGGTTTGTGTATCCCATTAGGATGATGAAGAGGCCTTTCATCAGTACACTCCCTCCGGCCAGGCGCTGACAGGAGCTTTACCTCGACAAGCCTCTCAAACACACCGCTCGACGTGAGACAGCACCCAGCGAAGAGGTCCGCAGGCGGTACACATACTCACTGACAAACACTCACTGCTTCACACACACACACACACACACAAATACATACACATACACAGACTCTGAGTAGAGACAAAAAGGGAAGACTGGGCCATTTTGTTGCGAACTTTTCACTTTCAATCTTTAATCCATTTCTAACATTAGCCAATAGAGTTCAGTGTACAAGGAGGGGAGACAAGAAGAGGCTGGAGAGGAAGAAAGGTCTTGACTAATTCTGACTCGGTACTCTGATCTATTTTTAATCATTGCCACACGAGGACTAATAGTGTAACGGCCGTGCAGGGCTCTGTCCAGATGGGCACAGTAATTTTTCAGGAGGAGGAGAGCGGGAGGAAGAAGACAGAACGTGAGGACAGAAGAGGAAAAAAGAGACAGGAATAGAGAGGAAGAAGACAGAGATGGAGAGAGAGTATAAGCGAGAGAGGAAGAGAGGGAGTGAGAGAGACAGAGATTGATAAAGACAGAGCAGGAGGGAGAACGGGAGACAGAGAAGCCACAGGAGCCAAGATGACCTGGATTCATAGGACCAGTATTGATTATTGAGGATGAAAAGCCAAAGAAAGAGCTCTGCTTAGAGACTAGATAAATGAACTCACATGCAAAGACCTGGAAAGACAGAACTGGGTAGAAGTAATAAACAAAATGCACACACCCAGAATCTGACTACTGTAGCTGCTTTGCCTTAAATCTTACAAGGTGTAAGCAACTCAGCCACTTAATCCATTGCTACGCTAGCTAATACAGGCTGACGGACAAAAAGGTATGACAGGTAGGAACTGTTTGTGTGTGTAGGCTGGATCCACACCCTAACAGCCTTAACAAGAGCACATATGCAACATATGGGACACTACATAATCTGATTAGATTTCATTCTGTTTGGGATTTATGGGGCAATCTATGGAATGTGTACAGATGACGTATTCAAGTTTGAAACCACACTCACATGCATACAGACAACACAGAGGCCCATCTCCCTATTGGCGGTCTGGATTATTCTGCTTCACGTAGATTAACTTTGTATAATCGCTTGGAGAATTCTGAGCTTAAAGCACTGACGCCGCCCAAAGATGTGCCATCAAAGACTCATCGTACAATAAAATGAAACACAGGTAGTGCATAAACTCCTGCCAACTGTACGCGCTCCCCATACATAAGCACTCATGCGTTATTTATGATGTGAGGTGGACACTTTTATCCAGAGTCTTACAGCACCAGCGCTTATGCTTCTATCCGTTTCAAAATCGCATCTCTGGGAAAACATTGAAGGACAGAATACCTAATGCAAGTAGTTAGAAAAATCAGCATCATGACCCTCACCAATCCCTGTATGTTTCCTGAGCAGCACATAAATAGATTCTCTCATTAAACATGCATTGGCTGATTTTGTATGGTCATCTGGGGGCAGTGGAAAGCTGTAAACACAACACTGATACAATATCACTTTGATGATATGTCATAATTGTTTGCAACAGTTGCTTATTTACACATTTAGCATATATGGAGTGACATTAGCGTCGACTGAAGTCACGTCTGGCAACCTGTTGAGTGCAAGTCCAGTATTCACTCACCTTTTAGCTCTGTTTTGGTCTCCACCCCCCTGAGTGATAATATCTGTCTCTTAGCTGCTAAATGCTCCAATATTTTCACTGGCTAGCAGCTAACTGCGTCTGTCTGCAGTTTGGTTCTGGGTAAGTAGTATACAGAGTGTTTTAGGAACTATGTTGTTGAAAACAAACCATCCTTTTAAAATGTTTATATTGAGGCTAAAACTGTCGACAACTTTATTGTGTAGAGTTACCATGGTTACAGGTGTTGTTCTCAGTTATCGCAAGGTTAGTAGAAAAGGTACTGATTACTCGTCCACACCAATGACTGTATAATAAAGATGGACGGCATGGCAGCCTCCCAAACGTGAAGCCAAAACATCTCAATCGCCCCCTTGTGGCTGGCTGCAGTACAGCACATAAACCCCGCCCCCTCAGTGTTTGCCAAACTAAAACATCAAAGTACACACTTAAAATGGTTTTAATTGGTGTGCTCACCACCAACAGCACTGCTCAGGATTAGGTTGGATGGGCATATGAGCAGGAACTCGATACCCTGATTCCACTCCCTGATAGCTTCTGTGCAGAATCTGGCTCCTAATTTTGGCTTCATTCTTGTACAGTCGGAGGAAGTGAAGATTGTTCTCATGAAATTTGCGTATGTTTTCCTACAAAAAAGTAATGCACTCAAATTTGTACATATCCCACCTATTTTGAAAGGCTGTGATCACATGACCGTGCGCTGATGGCAGTAAACAAGGAAGCAGTCCTGAGCACGCTTGTAAGGAGGCAGTTTGGGGTGATGGATGGGTCACATCTGGTACAACCTCTCCATATTTCTTTTCCTAAACCTAACCACTGTGACTTTTATTGCCTAAACCTAAACTACGTAACTTAATGTTAATTACGTAACTGTACATTAAAGACGTAACATAATTTGTGGGGTGCAGATTTGTAGGAAATCATATGATCTGTTGTGAATGTATTTTTTCTTGGATATTATATGACCCGTTCTATGAGAAGACATTGAGATGTGTCATACATTTTTGTTTACAGTCTATAGTTCACGCACACAATGTCCATATCTACTCTGCTCTGCATTGATACAACAGACTGACTCCCCCCAGTTGTGATTTCCGAACAGCTCTCCCGACATCGTTCCTGCTCACCTAGCATTACCACAGATACCTGTGCTCCCCACTGACAAGCAGCAACTCATTCAGAAGCTGGTGCGCAGGGACTGTTAATGGAAATTGGCTAATAGCTAAATCTGGCATAAATTATCTCTTGTCATTTTGAGATTAATGTTTGTGGGCACAGTCCCTGTTTAATAAAGACTAATGATAATTCAGTACAATACTGTTCAGATTTAGATGGCTGACAATCCACATCAACTGTAATACTTAAACTTAATTTCTTCATTCATTAATTCCTTTCAGTAGCAACACAAAAGATAGCTAACTGAAAATAATGTTAGAAAGAATCCACACCACGTGATAATGTTACATAAGCTTACCTTTTTTTGTAAATGTGTGACCTGCATATTTTTATGTCCCTGTTTCATGTCTAATTCTCAGTGGCTTGTAGTGACTGTTGTTAACAACCCCTTACACATTACGCATGGTCATTTGGTCCATTGCCAGCACAAAAATATTGATTACAGCAGCTTTAAATAGCAAGACTTTCACAAGCCTATAGTGCTCAAAGTACGCATGTGTTGTGACAGTAACAAACCTAACATTTCTATATCTTCCCTGAGAAGATACTAGAACGTTTCTTGGTTCAGCCTTCCTAATATTGATGGTCCACAGAGCGGCAACAGCGTGGGCCTTGAATAGCCACACTGTGCAAGAAAACCATAAGAAAAGAACTGCTTGACCCTCATATGGCTGCGGTCACTTAGGTTATTTGTGAAGCACAATGGCAGGCTGCAAACATAAAGGTGTTTATATCTTTCCCACAATTTACAATCTATTCAGCATGACTGACTTCACAACTTCAATTTTCCACAACAACAAAGAACCAGATTTGAGTGTGTGTGAGAGAGAGGATGTGCTGGAGAGAACATATAGGTAAGTGGTGTTTGACCAGATTAAAGTACCATGTGAGATATACTAGTCTGTTATTAAGAACGACATCATATGCACAACAATAAGACGGGGAGTGTTGAATAGTTAACATGCTAGCACCAGACCAAAAAGCAAACAGCAAATGATTGATGTGAATGAAATGAGAATCTGTGTGTGCAGCTTCTCTGCAAATACGCTTAATTTATGCCAGACACCGCGGCTTTATCAACCCTACAGCATACTGAAGCTAGTTAATAACATTCAGTATTCATGTAGAGGTTTCTGTTATGATAGCTCACACTGATGCCCTCATAAAATTTGCACACAACAATGCAATTTATCCAGTGCAAATCAGTAGCTCAGAGGTCACAGCCCTCTGTTAACCCCCTATCCCAGGCTTCACTGCTCAATATTATAATACCTTCATGATTCTGCTTCACTAAGACCTCACGCTAACACATGCCTGTGAAAGGTCTTTGCCATGGCCTCTCACCTCCACCTGTGATAGGCTCCTGACAGGTGGCCCCACTCTGATCCAGAGAGCATGAGTATTCTGCACGTGCATGTAGAAAATCAACAGATCACAATCTCACTTTAATTACCCGACACAGAGGCGCGCTACTGTGTTTTCTCCCTATGAAGTATTACAGCATGCACAGCGAAACTACTCTGAAAGTACAAGCACATTAATATACATTACGCAGTCTCCAGTCATTTTAATGGCTGTGGAGACGCTAAAAGCGATCAGAGGAGCACATAAAAAAAAGAAGGAAAGAGGAGCAGAACGACACAGGGAAGCAAAGTGGACGGGATGAGGTGAAGCTACTGTACGACTTAAGGAGTGTGAAGATGAAAAAGCGAGAAAGTAAGCTGAGCAGAAGAGGCAATTTTGGACTGTGTGAGATTCATCATGCCGTCTTGTCTCGGACTCATCATGTTCTGAGGTGGTCCATATAACAAGGTGTGGAGATCAATAGCATCCATTTACTGAGGTGCAGCTCATCTAATCATCAGGCGCTCTGCTGCCCACAGAAGGAGCTGTGACACACACCTGGGCCTCTGGAGGAGGGCAGAGTAATGAAATGTACACTGCAGCCTGGTCTGTCTTCAAGTCCCCAACAGCTAGCACAAACACAGCCCCCACGCCTCCCCTGTCTCCCTTCCTTCATCTCCTTCCACCTCCACATATGAGCAATAAACCCAAGCTTCACTTCCTCTTTCCTCCTTCTTACGCACAAGCACGGGGCTCTCATATGTTTGGCTAAAGTTGCATATCGTGTGGTCCATTAGGAATCTGAGGGGTGTGAGGCACAGAGACCAAAATATCCACAGCACTCTGTTTCTCTCTCCAACTCATTGACTGAGTGCCTCGGGGTAACATCACAATAAGCGCTCCTTGTCCCTGTTCCCCAACGCAATTCTATAATTCATCTTAATTGAGAAAAACAAGCAAGCAAAGGGGAGCACTGGAAGGACGTAAAGTGCAGGTCGTGTATTTCAGGGACTAAGGGACATGGTGTATGTTTTGTGTCTGTGAAAGGTGAATGTGGGTGCTTACCGTTGCAAAAATGTATTCAACTCTCTGTTTCTGTGTGGTGCAAATTTACTTAAAGGTCCAGTGTGTATGATTTAGGGGGATATATTGGCAGAAGTGGAATATAATATAAAAAAACGTATGTATAATCACCTAATTATAAGAATGGTTGTGTTTGTTGTACCTAATGCCAGGTACACACTACACGATATCAGCCCTATTATAACCCGATGCATTGTCATATGCTCGGATCGTGAACAACAAGTGTCGTACGTGATAATCCATTGTTTCATCTTGTGTAGTCTGTCACAGTAAATGACAGCTTACACCACGTCTGAGACGCGTAACGACGTCCCAACAGACAGTCTAGTGCCAGGTTCACACTACATGATATTTCTGTCCGTTCCAACAGTCACTATGAACT
>JAPZEB010000003.1:10597402-10615179 GCA_029783705.1 Chaetodon striatus | reverse complement strand
ACAGAGGGAATAATACATAAATGCCCATTTATAATGTAGTCTGTTTCAAATGAAGAGTGTACCCTCTTCAGTTGCGGTAAGTAAAAGTTGATTATCCGTCTCCATTATGAATAAATAACATTTTTTGCTAACCTTATGCTAATGGCAGTACTCATCGGGTTGCTAAAGTGCCTCTGCTGTTTGATGCCAGCATTTTTCCTTTTTTACTCTGTGTGGTAACATGCCTGGAGGAAACATCAAAAAGCCTGGGGTGTTGTTGACATACAGTTGTCTATGGCAGCAGCTTGCATTGTGTTTCTATTGGTCAAAGTGACAGCTGTGACGGGAGAAGTCTTAAACAATAAAAAGAAAATCAAACATGCTAGACTTTCCGTTGGGACGTTGTGAGGAGTCCCAGATGTGGTGTCAGTTGTCGTCTACTGCGTACCATTACATGAGATGAAATGATGGATGATCGCATATGACACTCGTTCACGATCCGAGTCGACACCGTACGACACTATACGGGCTATAATCTGGCTGATATTGTGGATCACCATCATGTTTCTACAGTAGCCCAGAATGGACAAACCATTTCCTTTTTCGCGATGGCCACTGTAGTTAGCAGCCCCTCTGAGACGGAGTGTCGGAAAAACACTGATGTTTTAAAATGTGAAACTGAATTATTCAGTGTTTTTAGAGGTTTAAATCCGTTAGTTTTGGAGAGGAGGACACCACTGCGGATAATTCGGTTCATAGTAAAAACCTCCTGCACCTCTGGATTTGAAGTTATTAGATAAAAAAGGTGAGAACATATCAGTAGGTGCTAGTGGCCTGTCTCTGATGAGCCGAACAGTGTTGGAAAAACACTGATCTGTAACATGAGACTACTTTACTCTGTGTTTTTACCAGTTTTAATCACCTGGTCCGTTTGTTCTGGAGAGGAAGACACCTCTGCAGATGATCTGGCTCTCGGTAAAAACTTTCTTCAGTAAACACTGATGGAATTCTAATCAGAAAAGGTTTTAGCTGTTTGCAGTCTCCCCAGCATCTTACACACTCTTCCTTTAAAATGTATTTCAAAGAATACAGGAGGTTGAAAATCATGCAAGAAACAACAAATACTAAATTAGACTGATGTGATGATTCACTGTCATTTGGCTCACTTGCCATGATCAGGAAAAAAAAGACAATATGTTACTGACAAATGAAGCAATATTTTATTCTTGCATGATTTTCCTGAAGCAATATAAAGGGAAAATGGTCAGTAAAACATTGGAATATAGACTCTTCGTGCTACAAAGATAATGAATGACAGGGAATGTGTTTTTATTTTCTGCACTCACTGTAATTTTACGCATATACTGTAATTTATTCAAGGGTTCTCTGGTTCAGATTGCCGAGCTCAGAGACAGAGGTAAGAGGCAGATGGTGTTTAAACACTATCTTGAAAATGCAGACTAAACAAGACGTCTGAATATCAAATTGTTGAGCAACTTTCAGGACAATATGGCAGCTCAAATACAGATGGAGCCCCAGCTTTAAGTGCACGCATACAGACTTTTGCTTCAGGTAATTAGCAGAGTTTTTTGTTCTCTTTATGGAAGCTAAAAGCAAACTGTCACAGGTTGACCGAAGCAGATCTTGTGTTTTAATACACCGTTCAACGTTCATGAATAAGAACATCCTCACTGTTCTAATGTGGGATCAATGCAGAAGAAAAAAGGAGGAGATGATTTCTACATCGTCTGCCAGCATGCCGAACATGTACTCCCACAGTTCTATTAGAGGGTACATGATTTTAAAATATGCAGCACTGTATCATTTGTGTTTGCTTTTGATTTTTTCATCCACTTTCCAGAGCGTGTGCTACTGTATCTAGGCCAGTGGTCAGCAGTTTTAATCAATTTTCCAAACACAGGAGCACCACGGCAGTCAAGAAATCCCAGCAGGACAGTAGCGAATGGACATAGCAATAATAATAACACAAAATCTAATCTGAATTATGCTCTAAAGAGATTAGGTCAGAATAATCCCCAGAATAAACACAAATGGGGAGGAGGGGAGGCCGCTTGTTGATCAAATGCGGGGAGGGGAGCCGCAGCGCCTGGATGTTTTTATTCCTGATGGTGGGATTTTGTGTAAAGTTGTGTTTGATTTTGGTTGTAAGAGTGATGATGGTGTTTATTTTGGGAAATGAGAGTATGTCTGAGGCTCAGAGACTTGCTATTATTAAAGTAGAATAAAACGCTTCCTATTGCCTGCTCAAACAAAGAGAGAGATTCCCTCAGCGTGATGGTTTCCTGAAGGTTTTCAGTCACAAAGCCAAATTGGGTGCATTCATTTCCAAATGGGATCCGGACTTTTTATTAAAAAATATCATCATCCAGTTAGACAATAACCCATTAAACACATTATCCATTTTCGGTGCAAATACACGCTTAAACATGGTGCAAAGATACTGATTTTCACCAGTCTCTTTGAAAAAAAGAAAGATGCAGGAAAAAAGGGCAGGACAGTGAAATCACAATCCAAAATACATTTTAAAAAAATCACTGATTTCAGTATGGCCGGAATTACAGGTCATGGCTTTAACTCATAAAGCAGTGTAACTGATTTTATGTGCCTAGAAAAGGGTGCTGAATTTTGTGAGGTCAAAATTAAAGGAATAGTTTGACATTTTGGTGCCTAACAGCCTCAAGGTGATGACAGGACTCCAGGATGCCGCAACATCTGGCCAAGAGATTCCAGTTCTAGTATGTAACTCACCATAAAACCCACATCTTTTAGCAATTTGATTTCTGTCTGTGTATTGATTAAACAACCAAGATGTAGCATGTTAATGAGTCAAATTTAGAGGTGTCGGTAGGTGGATGTTTTTTTAACTTTTGACGGTGCCAGGCTAGCTGTTTTTCCCTTTTTCCAGTGTTTGTGCTAAGCTAAGCTAAGCTAAGCTAAACACCTGCTGGCTCTTGCTTCAATTTTAGCATACAGAAATAAGAATTTTCTCAAATGTTTGATTATTCCTTTCATGCCTGCCACTCGAAGCTGAACTCTGCTCCAAACTGATTTTGGTTGATTTGCTTGAATTACTGCAGGGTCTCTGCTGTGGCTTTCCCGGTGCTGACTCTATGTGGAGAGGGTTCAGGGATCAGAGTGGACAGGGCCGGGGGCAGACCTCGAGGTCACCGGCTGCCTTTCTGCTGAGCAGGCTATTGTCCAGCAGCTGCATGGCCGCACCACTCCAGGTCTATTCAGAGTCTATTCAGCAGCTTCAGCTAAGTGCAACAGAAGACCCCGGTCTATTGTCTGACGCCAAGTCCTGTTTGAGCTGCACCAGAGCGCTCACTTCATCTCCCAGTGAGTTCAGAGAAACAGTTAAGTCTCTTTGAATGGGGGCGGATTTACACAAGTAAAAAGACACGTTAAACACATTCAGGCCGGCTCCATCTCACAAACAGAGAGCTGCTTGACCTCTGTGACCTCTGCGGAGTGCCAAACCACACTGTATGACCTCTGTTTGCTTCCCTCGACACAGCACTCAAGCATACATTTAGATGCTAACAGAGAAGAGGTGCAATGGACAAGAGAAAAAAGAAAACCCTCCCCTAGAATCATAACAAACAACCTATTAGTGTCAACACCTATTTTGTATCTCTGCAAAATTGTCATATTAGCTTGCTTTATTTGCATTTCTCTTCTGTTGCGAGTAAGAAATAAGAAGCAATAAAAACATTATAATGCAAAAATGGGTAACAAGGGACCAGTGGCTTGCTAGCAAGTTAGCTATTCCCAAAGTATTGGGTATGTGTATGATCATGCACACAAAATGGCCATATCACACTCAGTAAAAAAGCCATCTGGAGGCATCAGCACTTCTATGAGCAGAATTAAGTCAGAGTGCAATGACTTTCTCGTTTAAAGTGCCTCCAAAGAGCCCCATTATTACCTTCCCAGAATGCAAATGTGCTTTGGGCCAATTAGAGGTTGAGCCAATACCAATGTAAGCCCATAAAAATCCGCCCTTCCATAATCATTCAGCAATATGACTCATGGGTAAGATTGGAACACCGGCCTGTAAATGTGTCATGATTATGACTACGCGCTTAAAATGAATGGAGGAGCTGTGTATTTCATTCCCACGGTGCTGGAGCCGAGCCACGCATATGTTAGTGTCAGTGCTTCTAATGAAATAAATAGACTTGTGATAGTACTTATTAGGCCTCCATAAGTGGCAGGTAAAGACAAGGGCCCTGTGGTGGATCAAAGGTAGTTAAATGTCTCTTTTTAGATCTCGCCCTATCAAGAGGTATTTAGAGGGAGAGGGGGTTGCTTTTTTTGTTTGTGGAGACAGACGCCCTCATCCAGGATCTCTCTGTGTAATTACACGCCACAGAAGACCTTCATTCCTCTCCTCTTCACAGAGAGAGATGAAAGACAAGAGAGACAGAGGCATGTAATCGCTCCTCTGGCTGAAAGAGGGGGAGAGGAGGTGAGGGACACAGAGAATAGAAGGACAAAAGGATGGCGAGTGGTGGTGGGGTTTTAATAAACCTCCTCTGTCTCTTGTTTACAGAGACTCTCCTACCTCTCCTGATTTCTTTCCCTCTCTCTCTTACACACACACACACACACACGCACGCACACACACACACACACACGCATACACATACAGACTATCTTTGACTGAGACTTTAATTATTCTCAGAGTTGCCGGTTCTTCGCCTCAGGACAGATGTGTAAATTGTTGTGCTAATGTAAGGCCCACTGCTGAGAGCTTTAGAGGAAAGGAGATTTACACACTCCACGCCACTGTATAACTGTCACTCACAAACTCACGCTCACAAGAGCATAAAGAGGGACGCCGTAAGCGACAGCATCTCAGAACACACACTCACCAGACCATGCGCACATATGCAGGCACAAGCACACACACGAACACTCTGGTAGTGACAGAGGCGTGGGTGGACTTTGACATGCACATGTTAATGTTCTATTTCATTCTGCCATTCATAGTCTCCGAGCCCAAATTTAACAAAAAAAAACAAAAAGACTCCCTCACCTCATCAGAAAGGGCTTTAGAGTGTCAGAGAAGTTACAATCTGTTGCTGTTCGACTGTGAAATATTTTCTATTACAGGTATTATTTACTGTAAAGGGCACAGAGAAGGTACCTGGTGATGATCTCCCTGTGCCACTGCAGTTAAGGTGGTAATCTGAGAGGTCTTTGAGTCAGTCTTAATAGTTTAGCATCACCTGTTTGGAAACAGGTGAGTTCTCAAATAAAGAGATAAATGATATAGATGATATGTGACAAAAGTGATAAGGCAGGAATTAAACCAATACCATCTTAATTTCACAGCATGTACCTTGACTACTGAGCCATAGCACACCAGGAGTGTTATTATGATTATCAATTACTTGATCCACAGAAAATTAAGCAACAATTTTGATAACTGATTAATCACTTGAAGGACCCTTTTGGGAAACAGACTTATTTGTTTCTTTTCGAGGTAAGAATATTGATACCATATATGAAGCTACAGCCAGCAGTTGCTATGCTTAGCTAAGGACGAAGACTGGAAACAAGGGGTAACGGCCTGGCTCTGTCCAAATGTTACACAATCCATCTACCTGCACCTTCAAATCTGTCGTTCATTAAATCCATCGAAAAATCTGAACACAAAAATGATTTGGTTTTGGACTGTTGGTTGGAAAAAAAACAAGCAATTTAAAGACAACATCTTGGGCTCTGGAAGATTGTAATGAGCATTTTTCACTATCTTCTGACATTTAAAGCTGTAGTTGGGAACTTTTATAAAAAATAACTTTTTGTCATATTTGCTAAAACTGTCACGAAATTCACACAGCACTAAATGAGACAGATAATCTGTGGGGAAAAAAGACACATTCCTCTGCCTACTCTATTGCCTTGTGTTGCTTCTAATGGCTTTACCGCATGGTAACGAAAACAACCAATCAGAGCCGAGGAGTCACTAACGCCGCTGTCAATCATGTCAATTCCACCTCGTTACTGCGGTCAAACTAGGCAGTGCTGATAAAAATATGAATCAAGATTCAGTCACCACTCTGCCTATTTCTGTCCTCACGTTTTTAGAAACATATTTTAGAGCACTGTTTACTGTGAAATGAGAAAGTTGGTCCGGCTGGTGTGCGGTGCTTGGTACTTTGGTCGACCGTTTCCAACCGCCGGATCACAAACTTTCTCATTTTACAGCTGAACAGTGCACTAAATTATGTTTCTGGAAACATTTAAGGTGAGAAATAGGCAATGCAGCAACAGACTCTTGATTCATATTTAATCAGCGCTGCCTAGTTTGGCAGTTTGACCGCAGCTCATGAGCCTCTGACTGCGTTAAAGACCCCGCGGGGTCTCTGATTGGTTTATTCCAGCACACCGCGGTAGATTCTAGCAAATGCCATTAGAGGCAGCAGGAAGAGGGGGAGGGACACGTTTCTTTTTTTTTCACATTTTATCTGTCTCATGCACTCCTTTCAGAATATAGTGACACTTTCAGCAAATATGACACAAATTTATTTTCATTAAAGTTACCAGCTGTAGCTTTAATAGACTACAATAAAAATAACAATAACAATCAAGAGATTAAGTGACGATTAAAATAATCATCAGTTACTATATTTGTGTTGTTTTGAACTTTTTTTCCTGTTTCCTTGCTCCTGGTTACATCTCTGCCAAGGCTGCATGACACTAGGTGACTGACTACTCCTGTGTCTGTCTGTCTGATGGCGCCGAGGCCTCTAAGGGGTTCCAAACAACCCATCTGCCCAGGAATCTGCCAGCCCGTCTGTCTGTCTGTCTGGCTGGCTGGCTGGCTGGCTCTCCACAGGTATGTCTGTCTGTCCCTGTGTGATCCATGTTTCTTTTAGCTGTGGAAGAGGAGGGCAGGAGCTGGCTGCAGCGTGAAGGTTGAAGCTATAGACAGAGAGAGACACCGCTCAGTGTTTAATGACCCACTATAACTATACCTATTCATCTCCCCCGGCAGAGCAGTGAAATGCCATGGAAATGGTCCTCTGCTGAAGATATTGCATCATGCTAAATCATAACCCCTCAGCCGGCACTAGTATGATTACACGAAACATGTTTCAACTGCTGCTTTTTATGTATAAAAATCCTCCTTTGACACAAAGCGTCATGAGGAATGCTGCAATACAAAAAGACCTGGGAGCAGTTTAACATGCTGATGTCAGACAGCGCAAAAACAAAAAAGTGGCAGCTGCTGCAGCGCTTCCACATAAACCAATCAAGCAGAAACTTCAAGCTCACATACATCCCCCGATCGATAAACATCTATATGGCTTTCCTTTGCTTGTGTGAGGTGCTTTCTCTACCTGCTGTACCTACACACACAAGCACACCAGCTCTTGTTGCAGAGGATTGGAGGCAAGTTTAGCTGAGCAACAGCGGAGTCAGAGCAGAGACACCCAGAGTTAATGAACCCTCACCAGTCAGCATGGCTGTCCATCTGCTTTCATAATCCCCATAAACAGCAGGCCACAGGCGCTGCCCAACCAGCTACACACACACACAAACAGCATATCGTCATCCTAAATATCCTACGTGAAGAATGAGGGCTGCACATGTGCATTATGTGTGTGTATGTGCAGGATGGGGGGGGGCTGCAGCAGCAGGAAGGTGGGGGGCTGATGTGTCCATTATAATGCCTCTGTGCCTTAGCTCAGCTCACCAGCTAATCTAAGCGGAGTGGCGGGAAGAGGTGAGCGTGAGGTCGACTGTTGAGCCCATCTGGTCAGCAGCAGGTAAGAGGCTTGAAACACACACCCGCTGACACACTTGATGCGTGTGTGAGCTCATACACTTAAATCTAACCTTAATTACATGCAGGTACATCTGCCACATTAGACCAGACCTCGACTTCACACATGGCGCTCATTTAAAACGATTCCTAACTCTTCAGCGGCCGACGCCTGGTGGCATTTTGTAGCGTACTTCGCGTACACCTGGCTCTGTGAATGAACCAGGAGGATAAACCAGGTTTCCTCCTGTGCAATCAGAGCGCCTGCCAGAGCGAGAGAGATGGGTGTGTATGCGCGCGAGCTGTGTGCTGATTGAGACTGCGAGTATGACCCCACTGTGACCCATGCAGAAAAGGGAGTAATACCTAAGTAATACGGCTGGCTTCCCATCAGTGTGTGCCCATAGCACATACACACACACACACACAGCAAACACACAAACACGAGCCAAGAGGAGCCTGTCAGCCCTTGATTAAGACCTGCATCCAAGGCGAGAAGAGAATCTTTACTGTGTGTTTAGAGGCTCCCAGTCAAATCCTCTGGAGGAGAAGTAAGAATTAAGTCCTGGAGTTGAAGACGGGTGGAGGAATTAAAGAGTGGATGAGGGCAGATCTCATTCTTTCACTCCTCTCTTTGCTATGGTTGAGATCCAAGAGTGTCTGAGCAGAAGCAGGGATTATTGCCCCTACTGTGCGTGTCTGTATGTGTCTGCATATGTTTCGGGGATGAAGCTAGATACTGCACAGCAGACCTTTTCCTTTAGCACGATCTTTAAAGCTCAAAATTAAGAGCGGAGGGGAGAAGAGAGGAAAGGAAAGGTCTGGCTGTGCCCTTGTTGACCTCTGATTAAGTGGACAATCACCGCTCCATTACTGACGAGGGCGATGAGCTTGAGAGACAAAACATGGTGCTTTAACTCCACGACAGCCACTAAATTAAATAACACAGCAGCACACTGCTGACACGCAGCCAATCACCTAACCCCACCCACCACCCACCACCCCACCCTACACACACTCACAAATAACAAATACACTCATTAAGCATCATACGCCTTGATTTAAAACCCAAGGGAGGAAAAAAAAAGTTGTTTGAAAGTCCTGCTGTTGCCTAGCTGCCTGCCATGCAGACAGAAGGAGGCAGGATCATTTCCGTTCCCTCTCGCAGCCGGAGATATGCGCACGTACGCTCAATACGCCGTCTCTCCCGGGAGGTCTGTGTGTCATTCCCCTACTTTAGACACACCAGCTGCTCGGTGTGTGCTCTGCAGTGTTAAGAGCCCCTTCCCACCTCGCACAAGCCCCCAGTGGCACCCACATCCACTTACACACAGGCATGACAAAGCTCCCCCTCGCTCCCCTCCCTTACCTACCCACGACAACCCAAACACCCCCCACATTCATAAGTACCCTGAGGGCAGATGGGACCCTAATAAGCGTTACACTCAGAGAAATGGGATTCTTCACACTGCCTTCTAAAGAGCAATTCCCAAACTCCGCCAGAGAGCTGGCTGGAAAAAAAAAATGATGGAGTGAGAGAGATATGGATGACAGAGGTTGGTATATGTGAGACTATAAAGCTATAAATACACCTGATGAGACTATCAAGAGATTGAAGGAAGGGGAAGGGGAAATGGGGACAAGTGAAGGCAATTTATTAATGTGGATGTGGGGGAATGTAGCTTTTTATGCCACATTCATAAAAAGGAAGTCAGAATAACACTAACTGCCATTGCCTTCCCTAATGCAGCACATTTTAACACACTTTAAGATGAATTTTCCTCCAGTTAGCCGTGCCCACATGACAGTCAGTTACAAACAGTCACAAACACAAGCATTAACAGATTGGCTGTGGTCTAAGCTCTGAGTGGACTTGGCTCAACTGCCTTTTGAAGACAAAAAAGCCTCTGCTAAGAAGATGAGGGAGAATCTACATGGTCTGAAAAACCTCCCTTTTTTAGACGAGGACACACGCAGAGCGCTGGACCACAGCACAGCCAATCAAGTGCTGACACTGCTTCTGATCTATGGACCTCAGCGCAACCACTTTTACCAAGTGTGTGTGTGTGTTTATGTGTGTGTGTGTATATGTGTCTATCTTGGGGTAAGGGGGTTGTTCAGGATCTGGCAAGACCCCCTGTTGTGAATCCTGATCCTATTGGTCACGATGCCCAGAGTGCTGCTGAGATCTTAAATGAAAATTCCTGCACTCACTCTCTCACTCCTCCCAAGTGACCCAGCGGGTCTTCCACCATTATACATATAAATGCTACCTCTTAATCAGAGGATGTGGCTCCGCTTTGCATATGTGGGTGTATGTGTGTGGGTGTGTGTGGGTGGGTGCTGCACTTTTGATGTCAGATGTCACTGAACACGTCTTCGCATATCAATCATAATGAGAATCAAGAGATTTCTAAGCTACAAGCAGGTGTGATCTTAACCCGTGTTTGTGTGGTTACGCAACAGTAACACACACATCTAAAGAAGCATTAACACACACTCGTGCAAGTGTAGCTCCTGTTGAAGTTGTGAATGAGTGTGTGTGTGTTCTGTTGCTGCCCCCCTTTACCCCACACAAAGGGGCAGAAAAAACTCTGTGGAGTCTCCTATTCATCTAAAGCACAATGGAACCCCACAGAGGTTTTCTTCCTGTTTCCCTGTCTGCCCCACCCATCTCCCCCCACAGGGCAGGATGGAGGGGCAGGGGGTACCCTGTCCTGCCGGCCCGGCAGCAACTCAGCTCCCATCTGCTACCGAAACTCCTTCCTCCACCCCCGGCCCATCCATCTATCCATCCATCCATCCATCCATCCATCCATCCCCCTCTCTCACCCCAGCCTCAACTTTTTTACTACACTCGCTGACTATCTGAAGGCCTCCGCCAAAATCTTTGTTTTATTTAGAAAATATCCCCCTCCAAAGTCACTGACAAAATAAAATACATTTTGTCATTACTATTAAAATAAACAAGTTCGACCTTGGGATAAACAGCTCGGTCAGAAGCTGTTTTAAATTTCAAACATCAATGGCTTTAAATGTTTGGATTAAATTGAAACATTCCTGCATTTTATGACTGTTTTATATGAAGGCGCACAGGTAGGAGAGACCATCTGGTGTGAGATAAACAAGACATTTTTAACCAGAATCCAAGGAGGTATTACATGAAATATTTAAACCGCTTCACTTGATGATAATTTTGTACACTTTTTAAATAACACACAGTTTGAATTAGTTGGCAGCCTCAGCAGTATTGATTAAATCATTATTACCCCAGATTCTAAATACTTCACGAACATATTGTCTTTGCAGAAGAAAAATAATGGCCTGTGCTTAAAACCGTATTTATCTCAAGTCTGCCAATCTCTGCTCGAAACTTTCTTCTGCTGCTCATTCCTCTTTCCATTCTTTATAGTCAGCTCCTTCTTCCATTTACCTCGCTATTTTGCCTCCTACAGAGCCCTTGCTGTTTGCTGCAGATTTATGGTCCGGTCTAACATGCACAGTATTGGCAAAGCATTAAACATGTCTACTCTTAATACTGTGAGCTCTCTCCATCGATAAGAGCCTTAATAAAAACATCCCCCAAGTGGATTTGTGTGTCTCTTTTTCACTTTCCACCCTCCGCCTCCCTCCTTGACAATCTCCTTCTCTCTTAACCACTGTTTCTTCTACTGCTTTGCTAGCTTTAACTTGGTCCTACTGCACATCACTTGCCTTCCTCTCATTCTTTTCCACCTATTTCTCCTCACACACACACACACACACACGCCGCCTCATTCTCTGGCCTGTGCCAGAGGTTTAATGACGCTTGAATGCCACTGCTATGGAGTTTTCTTCTTCGCTCTTTTCTCATAAAGGATATTTAAAAGCCATGCCCTGAGATCAATCTATCTCAATGTGTCTCTCACAGATTCATTTCTCTTCCATCTCCTCTTTCTGTTTTTTCCTCTTCACTTTCAGATGGATAGCATTACCCTGCGTAACCCCTCTCCTTGTTTGGTTCACACACATCCTCTGCAACAGCTCCCGGCTGCAATTGGCACGCTTGCTCGAACTGCCACTCTTTTATCTAGTCTATAAATGCCTATTGGTACCCTAAAATCCTTCACTACCCCCTGCAGGCATCCGGGTCAGTTATGCCGAAGAGAGCAGAGCAGCTGTTCCCCTCCCACTTCTTTCTCCTTTGCTGTCTCTGATGTCAAGAATTTGAGCATCATAAGCACATTTTAAATATTAACAAAGACCACTTTGCACGTATGAATAATACAGCAGAGAGGGCAGTGGCTGGCCAGCGATCCCATCCCCTGCCGCCTGACGGCCATAAAACTAATGCACTGCTCCGGGACAGAATGTGGCCCGGTCTGGTCTGCCAGCAGGACTTGCCTGAGGAACTAGTCTGGCCCGTGGCCTGGCCCAAAGAGAGCTGTCGGTCTGTTTATTTATCACGGAGCCCAACCACCTGTCCAAATCTCTGCAGATGCAACAGCCTGGCAGCACTTTTGTTATGACTACATGTTTCAGAGACACTTTAATCTAATCTGACATCTCAATCTGTTGAGCGTCTTTGAAGCCAAATCTACTTTGGTGTTTGTTTGAGGTTAGCTTTGTTGTCACATTCCTTTCTTTTCATGCATCTAAAATCTCGTACTTCAGCTGTCAGAAAATTACAGAATTCTCCCGACCAAACTGCAGAGCAGGGCAACAAATATTCCAGCAGCCTTGTTATTAGCTCACATGTAATATTAAAGAGTCTTCTTGCTGCCGCTGCACTGTTATTCAGGAGCAAGAGGATTCCCACACTTAACACAAATGAGACAGCACATCCTAGAGGAGTGTCACTATTCATCCAACCTCTATGGGAGTGTCTGACATGCTACGCTGCCTAACTCTGAACACTCGACCGCCTCTTCGCTACCCTCGCTCTCCTCCTGTCTTGACCTCCCAGTCTGGACACTGGTCTCCGGCCCCTTCACCTCCTCAGGGCTCACTGGGAACCTGGTCGTCTTCATTTAATCCTGATCTGTCACAACACCCTTCCCGTATGCTGGTTTTCTAATTCTGATGAAGTCATTAATAATGACAGACAGAGAGAGAGAGGCAGCGGACAGCAGGGTAGTTACTCCAGACAAGTGTTCCTGGCAGTCTGGGTAATTAATGTGTATGTCAACACAGAAAGAGGAGCACCATAGCAGAAATGTGAGCTCAGCACATCCACAATGCAGGCAGAGACCGAGGCAGGAGGGATCTGAGGGGAGGCGGCAGAGGAAAGGTATACACACAATGGGAGAGAAGATAAATGCAATCTGTCTGTCCCATCATGCATTCCCTAAATATATCTCTGCTGTCCTCTCTCACAGACAGAAACTTTACTGGGGCACACTGAGCCATTGTCCCCTGTTGTCCCCCTCCTCCCAGGCTCTGCCCCCCTAACAGGACCTCACCGCAATCCTCAACTGTTTATATCAACGTTTCTCATTTCTCATGCAAGGATTTCAGAACGGTCCACAATTTTAATAAACGTAAGCTGCTTTTCTGCTCCGCCTGTTCAGGGAATAATACACACACGAGGACCTTGGGAGGTACGGCTGGGGGGGGTTCTTATTGGCATTCAAAGAAATGGCCACAGACCTGGACAGACAGTCAGTGTGTCCTCCCAAAAGATTACTGCTGCCATTAAATAAAAATGGACTTCCTCACCAGAGAGTCAGGTTTATTTCTTGGAGTGGTCTTTTAGCAAAGCTTGTGTAGATTCTGCACTCATTGTTGTCCGCATTGTTCTTTTTTTTTCCTACTGTAAACCGAGCTTAATCCACAATCCACTAAACCCCTCAGATTTCTGCCTTGTATTTCAATCTTATCTGGCAAAGGGAGGGGAGGAAAAGTCTAGGCTTGCCTACCACTAGGCCACACTGGGTTAAACCATTCATGTAACACTGAAGATGGGCAGTGTCACCTTGGTGCCCAGGTCCTGTCCCATCAGCTCACCAACAGTGGCCTGCCCCATGTGTACCAAGTGATTTCATCTCCTTAAGAGCTGCTGCAGTCTTTTAACTCTGAGTGACTGAAGCCTGCTCTTCCCTGATCAAAGACTGCTCAGTTCAGACTGAAATACCACGTCTAATAAAATAATGATTGAAAAGGTATCAATGGTTTATGAACAACTGGGTGCATTCTGTATCTCAGACACAGCTTAAGCTTAAAACAAGTGTCACTAAATTTAGATCTGGCAATGAGAAATAAATAAATAAAAGAATCTCTTCTCCCGAAGCACTTCAAGTGCGACGTCTTACTTTTCACAAGGCTTTTCTTTTTCTTTTTGGAGAGGCCAAGAAGGCATGGAGCAAAACCTTAATTACTCCCTGCGCACCGGGGGAGTTTGATTTTTCCGCTCCAAGTAGAAAAGAGAGCTCTGAGCTCGGGTCTGCTGTAGGGCTGAAGACTTGGCTGTGGGTAAAAGAAAAAGTGCTTGTCAGCAGGCGACCCCAGACCCCTGCACTGTTATGGGTGTACTCCAGACTCCGAAGTATATACTTTAAATTCCCATGGCGCAAAAGTATGGGCTTGAAGGTAACTTTGAGATAGCAAAAAGTAGAAATATATTCTCGCTGTCTGACTTGAGATGCTCAAAATAAATACAAACAAGCTCTCAGTGTGCGTCTTTACGCACTTGTGTTTTGTCAATTTTGCGCCATGTCACATGCGCACAGTATTGCACCATGATTACAAATTAATTTCCAAACTTACCAGTGCCAGACACGACATATCCCCCGACCAGGAGAAGAAGAACCAGAGGACCGACACCTTGGTCACGCTGCATCCGAGCAGAGAGCATCTTTTCCGGCTACGCCGTTGCGAAACGTCCCGGGTTTTCCCCCACACAGCGTAACCTGCGGAGCTTCTGACACACCAAAGTGGCTCTTGTCCAACAAAAGTCTTTCCCGCTGACGGATTTATCAGGACAGAGTGAAATACCAACGACTCCAGTAATTGATGTTGGCTGTCGTTGTTTTGGTAAATAGTTCACTCTCGACTGTTGACGCAAACAGACTGCAACGCTCAAAACACATCCATCACCAAGCAGCTTGTGAATGTCTGAGAGAGATTGAAAGGGTGTAATTTCCGCCCGTAATCAAAGTTTGAAGAGGTCCGTAGACATCACACCCTGTAAATATAGAGAAACAATCTGCCGCTACTACTCCTGGTAGATTTCATTTCCAGCTGCACTTGTACCCTGCTTGACTGGGAGCCATCAGCGCAGAGGTGCCACAAAAGTCACCAAAAAGTTTGACGCATTGCTGCTCTGGATGGACGGGTGAAATTAGACGCGAGAGAGAGTCCGATTCCCGGCAAAAGAGAAACTTGCGACCATACAAAAATAAGTACCACGGGGAGGATGCTGCCAGATAGCCGCGTTCACTGCAGACTGGACGAGTCCCGGGTTTGTTCTGGTCTGGGGGGGGGGCCCTGGGTGCCTCGTCTCGTCCCCGGCCGCAAGGTGTAAACAAGAACACGGGGGATCAACGCGGAGCACAATGCCAGCCTCCGGACTACCAGTCCCCGCCTGGCCAATCATATACCATCCTCCTCCTCCTCTCAGAGTGAAGGCTGAACAAGTGAAGGTAAACTAGTGGCAAGCGAGGAGGAAATAGATGGGAGGGGAGAAAAAGAAAACCCGGACCCTAGAGCGCACAGCAGCGCTCCGGATTCAGCACAAAGGTCTCTCTGCACATTAGTGAGGCTGTGACTCACTTTCATCACTATCTATCTATCTATCTATCTATCTATCTATCTATCTATCTATCTATCTATCTGTTTATTTTCCTATCTAGTAACTTCAATTCAATAACATGGGCAATCCCCTTGTTGCCTCTACCTAATATGAATAGTCTGTGGGCAGCTATCTTGAGTCTATAAAAGAAGTCCAGCAGCACTAGTCTTGCTTTTATGAGAGCATATTACTTCCTGTCAATCCATCCCTCCCGCATCCCTGGGTCATACTTTTCTCCCGGTGGCCACAAGAGAGCACCCTTTCATAAATGAGCCTATCTCCAATGAGGGCGACACCTGACTGGATCCACAGCAGCACTCTTCATTATAAAAGTCCCCTGTATGACTGGATGGTGCTGATAATGGGGTCTGATTGGTGAGTGGACACCACAGGGGGCCTGATGGAGAGGTGAGCAATTGCTTTGGCATAGCTTTAATGTTTAATGTTTTAAAGCAGTGGTTGGTGATTAAATTCAGCTTCCCATCATCATTTACAGAGGTGGTGTTTTATTTTTTATACCGGCAATTCTTTTGGTTGTATCTTTTTCTGAGATCACCTGCCATTTGTAAAGGTGCCATCCTGTCTGAGTTGTTGAAGTTTGCTTTCTATTTTCTCTGTTGAGCAGCAGCTACTTTCACCACTCATGCTAACTGCTAATTTCCTCTTCAATTTATTCCATCAAATCACTGTTATTGATGCTGCTGGAAGCTGTAAACATATCACATCCTGTGCAGTGGAGATACCTAAACAACACTGAATTTTGAAACAGCAAATTGCTTTCCTTTATTCACCATATGATGTACAAATGAAAGACCTGAATAAATAAAACGGGGACATAACAAGTGCAAATGCAACCATACAGTGATGTGAATCACATATTTTAGTCTTTACCAGTGGCGTTGGTTTTGTTTCAACATTTTGAGCATTAAAACACTTAATTTCCTGCTTTGTGTTGGATTTTTACTCACCAATATCTGCATGTGCTGCATCAATTTTCACTGTAAATGTCCTTAATTTTGTTAAAATAAAAGTACAACTCTCGTATTATTATTTGGGGAAGGGACAGATGCACATGTTCTAAATTTTAAGGGTGACCTGACCTTATGTCCTCCCTGAAATCTACTCCTACGGTCTTCACAGTCACACCAAATGAGGAATATCTTTTGAAATCATGTTTTTTTTTTCCCTTCAGTGGAGATCCAGAGACTTTGAAAATCGATGCCAGGGAGCATTAAAGCTGCTCGGAAAACTTAATGTTGGTTTTTCCTTAACTATGTCACCCATCTGCTATATGATAAAGTGACAGAGTACAAAAATAGTCATTTATTTCCATGAAAATGTCACAGAATATCACTTCCAACATTACTCTCTATGGGTAGCATCACTGTGTGGCTCGTACTGAGTCTAAAAGCATTTATTCCCTCTGTCGCTGAGTCACATTGATGGTCAGTGTATCCTTGCATGACTCGTACATAAATATTGGATTAACACTTCAGTGTAAAATGCTTAAGATTAAAGAAGATACTTGAGAGTAAAACAGAGCAAAGCCCAGTGTTTTAGGCTTGGGGTGAGGCAGACAGAGAGCCAGTATGTATGCACGCATGCTGCTGAGCCTTAAGCAAGGCCCTTCTCTAAGATGTGACAGTATCTGGCAACAGAACAGCATTGCTGTACTTTGCTCAAATCCAACTTCAAAGGTTATAATTCGTCCGGACAAGTGATGACTCCCAGTGCCTCTCTTCCCACGACGACAATTATGCTGTTTCCTGGAGCACAGAATACACTCTGGATTATTTATTTATTCTCTAAGTCTTTATTGTGACTGGTGAGAGAGGGAGAACGAGAGAGGTAGGGGGAGAGTGACGGAGACGGGGATGGAGAGAGAGACACTGACAGGACAGTGAGAGCGAGAGAGGTTATGCGTGAAATGGAGTTCGCAGGTTGTGTTTGAGACAGATTTGCCTCGTGGAGCTGCAAATGCATTTTCTGTTTACATGTCTGTGCATGCCGTAGTCTCTGATTGTGTTTCTGTGCCACTTTTACTGCTCTGTTCTTCCATATAATAGCCCTGTGCTCTGCATTATGAGTATATTGAGTGTATACTTATGAGACATTATCCACCATCTTCGTCAAATGGCCTCACTTAGCAGTGATTCTTATGGAGCACTTTGGGGTGAAGAGCTCGTTCAACAGTTTTTTATGCGACTGACTCGGGTGACACATCTCCTACCT
>JAPZEB010000003.1:10569594-10591854 GCA_029783705.1 Chaetodon striatus | reverse complement strand
CTAGAGGTAATGAGATGATTAGTTCTGCCACACTAATTTAGATTCCTTTTTTTAGACTTTTCTCTTGTGTTTGCATTTTTTTTTTTGGTGAAACACTGGAGAGTATTTGCTCTTTGGGCCTCAAATGGTAATTTCAGCTGGCTCCTGCTGACAAAATGGCCATCTAGGTCAACTGTGCAAGCAGCTTAGTATGACCTGATCTTATGTTTTGTGTATGGCAGCGCCATCTAGTGCCATAGTAATTATTATGGGAGCAGAGAGGGAGGTAAGGTGACACAGCAACAAAGTCTGCGTAATGTAAAAAGATAAGAGAAGTCCCCATAGGCTGGGCGGAAGGGGTGCTGGATGGATTAAAGAATCACAGGACTTTCACCCACGAGACAGGTGTGTTAATACCCTGAAGTAAATGTTGACTATGCTAGTGACGTTCATTACATTACATTAGCGACAAAAGTACTTACAAAAAAGCTAAATCATGATGTTCTTTCCAAACCTAACCACTTAATTTTGTTGCCTTAACCTAACCTAACCTAAGTGTAATGGTGTAACAGCAACTGTTTCATAACCTTAAGGAGGAGTTTTAAACTGTGACCATTAGGACCGCAATAAATGTCATTTTGGAAGTCAATGAAAATTGAGCTACTCTGTCATTTAGGTATGAGAGAGTGATGGGTAATTTCGTCAGGAAAGCTACACATCTCTCCAGGGTCTATGGACTTCTATGGAGTCAGCGACAGTGCACACAGGTCTTCAGTTTAGCTAGTGCAGCTTTCACATGCAACATGCCAAGGCAGACCAGGCAAGCATCGTGTGTGTTCGTCTCAGAGAGGGAGAAACCCCACGTACTGGGACATTGGCGGTGTTTGGCTTTCCCTGCTATGCTAGCTTTGCTTGACCCGCCAGAAAAGCCTCTTTTCTTTTTCTCTGGAGCCATTCCACCTCGCAAGTTAGCGAGTTAAACGAGCTGTGCGTTAGCTACTGCTAAACAGGTTTGGAAATAGCCAAAATAATTTGTTAGCAGGGCTAGACAAATATCCGTTAGCTGAGCTACATGGCCGAGAGTGTGGCTAGTTAGCAAGCTAAACAAGCACAACGCAGAAACAAGCCTAGATAGGGACGTCCTGGGTAGGGAGCTAGCTTACCTCCTATTGGACAGTTAAGTCTCTAGTGAGGGTTCTGCTGGTAACAGGTTTTACAAGGTGACGTGCAAAAAGATAGAGGAAATGAGACTGCAGGGTATTTATAGTCTTAAGACAAAGCAGGCCCTTGCCTGCAACAGTCTCACTGGCCTTTAGAAGTGTTTAGAGAAAGGTTCTTCAGGTAGGTCTCATGAGGACGCAATGCCCATACACTTTACATGTGTTGGACTAAGCGTATGGACCGAAAAGGAACTAAGGAGGAGTTTAAAACTGCGACCGTTAGGACCATAATTTATGTCATTTCGAAAGTCTGTGAAAATCGACCTACTCTGTCATTAAGATATGAGAGAGTGTTGGGTAATTTAATTAAAACCATCTGAGTTTAAAGGGTAAAATGTCTCTTTGGTGGAACTGCTAACATAGACATTTGAAATGTAACAAGAAGCCCAAACTAGACACTGCTTTTTAGCTGCGACCAATAGCTCGCTCTGTCAGTTGGTCGGTTGGTTGGTCTACAAAAATTTCTCCACCCAGTGGTGGTCACAGGTTTTGTAAGTAGCCTAGTGGAAAAAGGCGCGTAACTAATGCTGATGGATGCTGAAATTTGCTATGGAGGTTGGGTGTTTGTGAGGTTGTATGTGTGAATGCATGAACGCGTGGATGTATTTGCATATGTGGTCACAGCTATTGCAAATTCATGCTTGTTTTGATAAGACTTCACAATATTTAACAATGCATTGTAATTTATAAGCTTATCGTGTTTGTTTTTTTAATGAATTTAAATCTGAAAAGTAACCAGTAACTACAGCTGTTAAATGTGGTAGTGTTAATGGTACAATAGTTCACTCTGAAATGCAGTAGATATACCTCAGAAATTTTTAAAGCAGCTTTTCTTTGGCATCTTTGGGCAAAAATATAAACTTTGAGCATACTGCAATTCAAGTGGGCTCCTGGACCTCATCTTGACTGTTTCTTCGGGCTTACAGCTCGTGACCATCTTAGAGAGAGGGTGTTCCCTTTTGGCAGTTTTACAAATACAGATACTGCAGAAAATGTTGCCCTTCTAGCATCAGCTGCCTACACTGCAAGGCAACCTCAAAAAAGGAAGACAAATTTATCAAAAAGAAAGTCTAACAGAGAGTCTGACAGTAAATGCAATAAAACATGTTAATTTCAGTGAAGTGTTTCAGTTACGGAGAGAAAATGTTGCTAATAGTTTGGCCTTCTGCTAACTGCAGCAAAAAGCTCAAAGCTGCAGCTAATGGATGTTCGTGTTAACACACGTGTATACGGCATGGTCATCTGGTGGGAGGAGCTTAAGACAGAAAGGGGAGTTGCCACTTCCAGAAAGTACAGTAGTTAGTTACTTCCTACCACTGATCTCACCAGCTACAGATGTGATCCATTGTGTGTGTGTGTGTGTGTGTGTGTGTGTGTGTGTTATTTCACATGCTCTAATTGTCTTACTGAGACACACAAAAGGGAAAAAAGTGTTTGAAATACTGTAAGTGTTTATACCATACGAGTTGTTAGAACCAGAGAAGAGAGAGAAAGATGCATGTAAACGTAAGTGTTGTGTGGTGGTGAGACTTGGTGCTGCAGTGACGAGTGGGTGTGAACACTAATTAAACATAACATCTGTTGGAGGTAGAGACACTAGCAGCTATGAAGCTGACAGTCAAATCAGCTATTAGAAACCACAATGTTACTGTCATTTTATATCAAACAGAATACATTTGGTTTGATTGATCGGAGGAGAAAAAACACATCCTGCGCGCTGAATCTTGCCTCCAGTAAGTTTCACATGTGGGAGTTTCCTACACACTGTGGACCTTTGTCAGGTAATGTCTCAGTTTATTAGCCCTGATATGAACTATAAACCCAAATTTTGTTTATGATGAGGGGCGTCAGGGCATTGTTGAGTGATGATATTTCATGAGGGAAGCATTATGTACACTTCATGATATTGGCTGCTCAGCACATTCGCTATGCTAGTCCAGTCCAGTCTTGTTTTTTATGGTAGCATGGGGCTTTAGGACACTGTAAGTCAGGGTTTCATCTGTGAGAGCAACATCATGGCTTCATGTCTGCATGTGCTTGTGTGTGCGAGCGTGTATGCATGTGTGTTTATGTGTCTAGATTAATGACCACTGGCATAAGAAATGCCACCGACTAGCGTTTTACACAAACAACTTCCAGTTTTGTGACGATATAGGGAAACGCCTCGGGGTGGAAACATGACTTTTGCTGTCCTCTGTTACTCCCTCCATCCCTCCCTCTCTTCATCATCCATCGCTCCCGTTCACCTGTGCCACCTCGCTAATGATTGCTCAGCGGCTGTGAGTCTACCATGCATCATTTACCAGGAGCTCCACAGAGGCAGCAAAAAGAGAGAGAAGAGAGAAAGGGGAGCAAAAGAAAGAAATTCTCTATTCATGCAGGTGGGGAGGCTGAAAGGGAGCAACAGCAATATCCAGAAGGAGAGAATGAGAATAAGGAGACAAACTGACAGAGGTGCAGACACTTGGAGACAAGCATGTGCTGCAAAGGCAGTGTAAAGGGAGAAGGTGAGAATAGGCTGGAGGGGACCAGGAGGCCCATTTTATTAATCACAGCCTTGATCTGGTGGGAAACGCTGACAGCTCTGGATGGAAATAATACTCAAGAGTTGCCACGACTACACTTCTGCCTGCCTCGGAGAATGGGTGGAGGCAAAAACAAAATAACTGTGTTGGCTTGATGTGTGTGTTATTTGTGATTAACATAATTGCGCAAACAGATTATTGTTATTGAGACAGAGCTGAATATGTTACATAAGGAGTGCTTCATATTTAGAGGTGTGAGATTCACAGAGAATAATGGTTTAATTTGATGTGTTACACCAGTGTCACGACTTAATACATTTTCAATAGAGCCTAACAGTACATTTCTGGTTTCAATAACATTTAGATTCATGAAGCTAGGAAAGGAAAAAATTGAGTTTTGCCTGACATGCTTGAGTGGTTTCTTAGCAGCTATATAAAACAAAACAAAAGCAGTGCGTCACACTTTTGAAGAAAACTGCAAAACGTGGTGACAAAACAGGATATATCACCTCGTCGCAGATATCACAGCAATGAACTGTTAATTGTTTTCCACCAAATGCATGGTGATTTTTTTTTATTCACCACGTGTGGCTAGCCTGGACAAGACTCAGTGGCATTGTATGATGAAACACAGCACAGCAGGATGGCATCATGGCTTACAGCACAATATCAGCCAGTCACCATGATTTTATATTCCAATTTACCTTTCCAGGCATAAAGAGACAGAAAAAGCCAATAGAGCCAAGTGACAGTTTTTCCACATTCCTCACACAAGCTGAACGGACACTATTATTAGGTGTCTGACTACACGGCCCAATCAAGTTGATAATAATAGGTTGGGTTTCTGCAGACAAGGGATGGATAACACAGGAGCTGACCCCGCAGTACAACCAGCCAGCGGTCATCTTATTAGCCTATAAAAAGCTCAGGTGTGGGCGCGCTTTGTTTGCCTGGTCTTGGTCTCCCATCGTACCAATATCACCTCGTTTCTGGAGGTGGGAGCCAACACTGAAAGGGAGGGGGGAGAGGTAGAGTGAGGGGGAGGGAAAGGGATGGAAATTGGTTAGAGGGGAAATAATAACACATTTCCAGAACTAAACGACTGTGTGTAACATCTCTGATGAATACGATTGCACTCGACAATGATAATACAGGTTTATTATGAAATTAAATACAGATGCTATAGCTTTGACTCAAAGTCCTTCATGAGATTATTATACCCTGAGCACAGAAGCCTTTCCACAAATTGCATTAGACATCTGTAAATAATATAATCAATATATTGGCAGGTTGTTGCAGTAACCAGAGGCTAGAAGAACAGGCATAAGTTTATCTTGTTTCCATGTATAAGTTTTTATGACCTTTGTGCTCTGGCAGTTGAGGTGTTTTTTTTCTTTTCAAGGGATGCAAATCCATTTATGGCTACCAGTCAAATCCATGCAAAGCAGGCAGTTGAGGTTGAATCCACAGAAGCCTCAAATCAGGGAGCGGAGCTTTCGCTGCATTGAATAAGGTCATCAGAGGGGAACAAACATGGATGCATGAGGTTTTTTTTAGGCACTTAAAGCTATTTTGCCAGCGATTTGACTCAAATGTCACTCTGTTTACAACTTGTCTTTAAGAGTATCTGATGTAAATGACAAAGGAGCAACAAAGTTTTAAAGAAAAGGGTTAGGGTGCAGATAGCACAGACATTTATTGACGAATAAACATAAAAATAAAATCATGAAATATGAGCCACTTCTCGTGCCACATGGAGAGAATCAAGTAAAAAGTTGTAGCAAAAATGAGTGAGATTTGATATATTATCTCAGCAAAATGACAGAAAATTGATCTTTACATTCTAGTTTTGTGTCTTTTTTCCTGCATTAAAGGGACAGTCGATCCAAAAGTCAAAAATACATTTTTTTCCTCTTACTTGGAGCGCTATTTATCAGTCTAGATTGTTTGGTGTAAGTTGCCAAGTGTTAGATATCGACCTAGAGATGTCTGCCTTCTTTCTGCCTTCCACAAATCATGACTTTGTTACTCAAGATAATCCACAGATTTTGTTGTGAGCAGTTTCATTTAGGGAACTATTCTCTATTCTTTCTACCAAACTACAATCATCATCTGTAAAAGGAAACCCGGCTCATGCTTGTGACAGTGTGAGATGTAACAACCCAATCCAAAGTCGTTGCAATCCGGTGGTTGGGCAATGACTTCTGGCGTCAGACACTGACAAAAAAAGCCGTCCATTAACATCAACATGATACGCGGCCAGTTGACATTACAGCTTAACAGCGCTCTGCGGCACCAGGGGAAAACGCAGTGGGACAAGAGCTAAAATTAAGGCCGTGAGAGTACGAGTCGTGGGAGGGGTGGTGAATGGGTCCAACAAACACCAACCTTCACCCGTGACCTGTAAGATTCTAAAGCCAAACCCTATACTTTTTTCCTAAACCCAAACACGTGCATTTGTTGCCTTAACCTAAACAAGTGTTTTTGTTGCCTAAACCCAACCACATAGATTTGATGTTGGAGGAAAAAAGACTGAAATTTGCAGTGTTGTACTGAAATAGTGATTTTATTTTGAAAAAAGACAATGCATGTAACAGGCATAACTTGACAGGGCATCCTAGAACGGCAAAAACCAACGCACCCAGGGTACCATTGCACATCGTATCTGGACGAGGAAAGTCCATGAGCAAACGTCAATATGTAACGGGGTTAGAGTGAGAATGTGTTGGATGTAAACATTTATGGCATCCTCCTTGGCTAAGCTGTAATGTTAGCTAGCTTAGTGGTGCTAGGAGAGCTAGCAGTAGATACTTCCACTTGCATGGTGATACGGCTGGCGGTTGTAGTTCAAAAGAAACTGCTTTTAACATGTCTGTGGATTACCTTGAGTAACCAGCTCATGATTTCTGCAAAGAGACATTGCTGTTGAGTTTTTCAAATGTATTTTTGGTGCTTTAAGCACCACAAGCTGAGTGCCACCTAGTTCCATTATATTAGAGAGAAGGCAGACATCTCTACAGCTGATATCTCCAACGCTCTGCAACTCACACCAAAACAATCTAAATTTATGAACAGCACTACAGGTAAGAGGAAAATATATGTTTTTGATTTGGAGGTGAACTGTGCCTTTAACTGAAAAAAAAAAAAATCTAGAGACAGGAGAACAAATAAGGAACCATACTGTTTGATAGGTCATAACCTGAGAAGGAATTAATGAGCAAATATAGCACCTGCTTATAGGAAACAGACGGGTTGAAAAGGTGGACACCTGATGCCAGAGACACACCTGCTCCTCTCATTTTCTACGATAGCTATTTGAAGAATCACAAGGCGTTCTGTGGGTGTTGGTTGGACAAAAACCTCCATCTCTATGAATTCTGACCTCCTTTGTAATGCAATCTTATAGAGTTCAAAGATGCCTAAAGAAAGTAATCCCACAATGTGTGGAGCAGCAGGGATGTAAACTTGAAACATCAGACCTGCAGTCCTTCTCCTGTCACATTTCCCGTGTTCGGGCTTTAAAGCAGCTCCTTCTGCGACTAAAAGAGACAAAGGAACAATCAAACACTGTGAGTAAGCGTGCTCCCGGGCTCCCACATTCCCTTTGGAGGGCACACCGCAGCCTTTCATCTCTGCTCCCCTCTCTGTATCTATCCTCTCATCTCTCTGCTTTATGTTCTGCTTTCTGAGCAGAGTTCAAACACTGGGGACCAGTTTAAATACTGGAGGTTCCCACTGCAGTGCTCCAGTGAACTAGAGCATATAGTGAAACATAAAAGGCTGAGTTTTGCTCATTTCCTCACCTGCTTTTATTTGGTTGTTAGCACATTTATATGAATAGTCTCTCTTTCTTTTAATTAAAGCATATTAAAGGCAGTGTTGTTAAACTGAATGTTAAGCTTTGAGACTACTGAATAGATACAAAAGGACACAAATGGTCAAACCTAGAACATGATATTCCTGCAATTCCAAATACACCCATGTACCAATCAATACATGAAAAAAAAGGCAAAAGAAAAAGAAAGGAAGAAGGATGCACGTGGGTCGATATACTTGCAGGTGATTGAGAGGAAATGGGAGCCTTGTGTGCGTGTGTGTGTGTGTGTTTATCATGTGCAGGTTTGTGGTTAAGCTTAAGACCTATATTACATGGTTGTGCTGCACATGTGTATTGAGAACGAGACAGTCTTTCTTGTGGCGCGTCTCGTGGCCACTGATCTCTTGCCTGGTATCGACGCCGTTTGAGCCTTCTACAGGAAGTATTTTTCAGGAGAACAGGGAGAGCTCTTTGCTGCAAACAGGCCTTTCAGTCCATCAATAAAGACAAAGAGGGACCAGGAGAGAAAACTGCAGAGACACAAAAAGGCCCAGCGGAATCCACAAACACCTACAGCAACAAAGAGCAATGTTTGAGACAAAAGCAGAAATCCACTTTTCACACTCCAAAACAATTTGAAAGTGAAACACATGCATAATCAATCATTTTATCATTAATTGGATGCTAGCGTATTAATCTCATGCTTCTACAAATACAATTATATGGATTAGGTAAGAAGACATAATCTGCTGTTCAATCCTCATTACTATGGCGATTAATCCACGCTGATTACCTCATTTTAATTAACATAATGAGATGCTCAAAATACTCACTCTGCCAGTTGTGAGTGTGATCTTTGGTTATGTTTTTGTGAGGCCTGAAAGCATTATTGTTGTGTGTGTACATGCATTGTGTGTGTGTGTGTGTGTGTGTGTGTGTGTGTCCCCTACCTGGCTGACAGGGACGGTCCGCCGGTTGAAATTAGATTACACAATCACAAACGTCCCAATCAGGGCTCATGCATATTTCATCCCCCCCCGCCTGGCTTTCATAATTACTTAATTAATTCCCAGCTCTGAAGAGATAGGCCAGCGCTAATCCCCCAGCCTCCCCTGGGGCTTCCCGGGACTGCTATAGATGTCCTGTCCCAGGATGCACTGCAGCAAAATAGAGGGAGACATCCTGAACAGTTGTGCGGACTGTAACCATGGAGCTAAATCTGCTCTCTTAGGAGACCTCTTTCTTCGTTCTCCTTCTTTTCGATAATGTAGGTTGGGATTCAGGACTCTAACTTCCCAGCGAAGCTCTCAGCTGGGGTTGTGTACATGCAAAGTGTTTCCATCCCACTGTGAGAAACACCCGGCACCGGCACCCCCTGTGTTTTCCTCCCGGAGCACAGAGAATAGATTCTGACTGATCTGACACACAGAAAAATAGGGAGACGTACTTACTTGCATACTTCTACAAGCAACATGTGCTCAGCCTGTTTTCGTTGCTTCTTCATCTCTTGTTCTTTCAGTGGAGTAACACGCCGTCTCATGCACTCAGTTTGAACTGGAGGCAGATAAGGAAACAAAAGGGAAGCTTTTCATACGCACTCCCACATAGTAACGTATTTGAATACGCCTTGAATATCCAGCAAAACTAGATTTAAACCTCTATTTTGCTCTTTTTCTACACTGCTTTGATATACACTATGTCGGCTTATGAGGGAATTAATGATGTTTAATTCCAACAGAGTAGAAAATACTGTGAGCCATTTCCGCTATAGAATAACAGTAAGCTGAATCCAACAAGTTTCCTTGGGTCTGTGGGAAAGACAAAAGAATTTAACAGAGAAACAGCAGTCACATTAACAGTCATGACTAATGCTAACAGTCATAAGCTGCACAGCATTAATTCCCCTTTGGCTTTCAATGTAAAGTCTAATGAACCAGGCATGAGATTCCTGCTGGACCTGCAGCTACTTAATCGCTGATGAATGAATAGAAGCAAACATAGCAACACTTATTTAATCACACCTCCGCACCCGTTGTGGTAGCAAATAACATCTATTACTGGAATTATGTTGACCCAATATGAGTGAGACCGCGGCCTTTTGTCCCTGGCTCCCGTTTGAAAAATGTTCTGTCACTTAATAGGCTGTAATTAGCAATCATCGGTAGATTCAAAGAATTTCTTTTTGAGCACTTAACAAATGAATTATATGTCCGCTGAGGGACAAAATCACCATAGTTGAGGCTGTGTGTCCACATTGTGCAGAAGGACTGGTTACTACTGTGCTGCCACTGTGCTGCGTGAGTACCCGCAGCGGGACTCCAGCGACCTAGAGTCTCCGCAGAGAGAGAGATACGAAGGAGAGGCAGCGAGAGACCAAAGACAGATTTAAAACACTCCAATCAATCAGTGATTTTACTCTGGGCTAAATCCATGTTGATAATTAGCCAATCAGAGCAGGTTGGGCGGTGGGAGCTTGCCAGCCAGGTGCCTAGAGGCCCTCAGGGGACCCGAACTGTCTCTTCCCTTCATTAACTCCTCTCGTCCTCTCCCCTTGTCCGTCTGATCCTGCAAGCGGCTGGGGCTGCTGGGTAATTCAGTCTCTAGTCTCCGAGGTGACCCCATGCCGCAGGGCTGAGGGAGCTGAGGATACAACACTTCTTTTTAACCTCTCTTTGACTCCCTTTTTCTCTGCGTCCAGGACCACCACTCCTGCCTGTTGTTAGCTCTTTGTTACCGGGGTTGAGCTCAAATGGTCTAAATACCATGAACTTTTTATTTTTTACCCGACCTTCCACCCAGTCTTTAGATATAGAGGTCAAAGAAAAAGATTGCAGCTCTTCTCTTTTGTATTTCTACCTGCCATCTTCTCTCTGTGTCTGTCTGCCTGTCCGTCTGTCTGTGCAGAAATGCAATTTCCTCCCATCTCACTGTTTGTAGCTCTTTATGGGCGCTTTATTGCCGTTCTTAGCTGATTGCTCATATTTATTTACAACGAATGCAGTTATGAGGTGCGGATGTGAATGCAGTGGGCATATAAATGCAACGCTCATCTCCTGTTAGCTCATTAGAATGTATTGCATAGCTTTCATCTGAATGCTTTTTTTTTCCTTTTGTCTTCACGACTGCAATTTTGAACCTCCCAGGATCCTCTCTAAGATTAAGATTGTCAGAAACAGTTGCTTTGTTCCGGGAAAAAACAGCTGAAAACACGGAGGGCCCTTAAAGATGAGAAACACTCTTTAATATGTGTCAAAAAACTGAGTTGTCATAATATCCAACTTTAATAAGGGATGTGCAGAGATCCTTGTCTCACAGAAATCCACCCGCCCACGCATGCACACACAGTAATCAGTATGATTTCACATTATGGTTTTGCACATCGCCATTAAAGCTGAGTTACAATGTGATTATTGCCTGTGACAAATGAAGAGGTTATATTCAAACTATTAAACAGCTCATAGCTTTTGATAGGAGACATATATGATCAGTTAAGGTGCTTCAAGCAGAGAAATGCTGTCTGTCTGTCTGTCTGGTTTCCCTCCCATTTCTCCTCTGTAACACAGAAGATGGATATATTTATATATTTTGAATTATGTTAATCTGCAGTTTTTGAAGTTTGGAGGCAAGAACACTGCAAACAATATCATCAATTGTTCCCTCTCCTTTATAAATGTGAATACAAATGTCCCTGTGTGCATAAACACACACACACACATTCATAACCAGTTGGTACATGTTTTTCAAAAGCATGTTAATCTGTAGGTTTTGAAGTGCCACAAAACACAACATCAATTGAAGTGATAATGCTGGGAGTCACACATACACATGATTGCTTTTACTTTATGCGTAAATTGAGCACACCAGACGAAGGACTGTGCTTCCAAAAGCTGCACAGGAACACCACAAGTACCTCTTTTGAGAATATATACCTATCAATACAAATGTAGGTGAAGTGACAGAAAGAGCAAGACGTGCACGCGCACGCCATGACACACACACTCGCTGATTACAGGTGCAGTACGCTTCACTGAGCAGCTTTGGTTACTGACAGATTGTGGCAGGTGATCAGGTCTAAGCAAAGCAACGACTGTCACCTTTAATCTCCCAAATCCACATGCACACACACAAACACACACACACACACACATACACACAAATACTCTCACCACCACTGGCACTACAATATTTTTTTCTGCTCCACACCCTGCATGTCTGATTGCTATCCTGTCTGCTGGGGACCGGGACGACCCCAGGGGGAACCAGAGTAGAGCCAGTGACTAAACCGATCTACCTCTCCCTAGAGACCCCTTTTTCTCTCTCCCCCTGTGAATACACACCCAAAGTGCTGCTGCTGTCCCATCTCATCCAGCCCAGGCCCAGGCAGGCTCCTGCAGGGCATGCTTTAATGACTTCCTCTCGCCTTCCCCTCTCTGCATTAGGTGTGGCTGCCATCTAAAAGGAGTAGGGGGGGAAAACGGAGAGATTAGCATATCAGGGGTACAGATTAGTGCTTCTGTGGTGCGTACATGTACTGACAGAGGGTGGTAATGAGAAAAAAGGACCTCCCTCCCCCCAGCCTGAATCCCGTCCCCTGGTTTAACAGAGGGAGTTCAAATGGAACCGCAGATAGAGACGCAAGGCCTCTTTATCTGCTCTTCACAGGTAGAGGGAGTGACCACGTTTCCTCAATTTTAGGCACAATGGTCCGATGCGCAGTTAGGGATTATTGTGATCAAACTGCCAGGCATCCAACACAGGAATAGAAAATAACAGGCTGAAACTTTCTTTGTGGCTTTAGTTGTATTTTTTGCCCGCGTCATGTGATCGACAAACAGAGAGGCTCTCTCTTAACTCTTTTCTAAGCCGAAAACTAAATGTTCCCCTTTCTATCTCGTTCTCAGTAAGCTTCCTGCTGGTTTGGTTGGTTTTGGCTGTTGTCCAGCTGATCCAGCACTGCCCACTGCCACACAGTGAGAGGCCCCAGCTCGGTGTCAGTTGTGATACGAGAGCCTGACCGCCGGTGCCCTGTCTCTGCCACAGGACCGAAGAGCTCCTTACCCCCATGGATTTTTCATTTGTGGATCTTGCAGAATCAATGTTCTGTTTTTGCCTTCCCAGACAGGGACTATGGATCAGCATTTTTTTCTACCACTCCTTATCTCTTTGTGTTCCTATGTGTGTGTGTACCTGGGTGTGCTTCAGTCCTTCTTATTTTCCTTAACCTTTTCCTTCTCTGTCTGCCCTCAGGAAACCACAACCCCTGTTGCTATTGCTTTATCCTTCTCCTCTTCCTCCCCCTTCTTTCGATTTTTGCACATTTCTGCTATGCCTGTACAAGAAGTACCAGCAGTGTCGGGATGAGACTCACATTCAATTTTTTTTAACCTAATCTGCCAACCAACAGGGTATTTAAACACAGAGGTATTTATTTATACAGACAAATTTCAGTCTCTGGAGCTGTTCATATCTCAGCAGAGGTCTGGAAACAGCTAGAATAGCTGCAGATTCACAGAGAGCTGGGGAAAGTAGGGCAGGAGTCCCTCTTTGACAAACTAAATTGTTTGAATCGTTCTTTAAAGCACAGCGTGGGGCAGTTACAGAGCATTGCTTCTCCACCTGTTCTCAGTTGGATAGAGAAGGTTGGTAGCGGGTATTTTTTCACTACCCTCGGCACTTTGTTTCCTGAGAGACTCTTAGGTGGATGAAAGTCATTGTTACCAATGCTGAGCCCTACTATGACAGTGGCTCCGTAACAGGAAATCCAGCTGGGCCTCACGGCGCACAATGTAAATGATTTGTGTTCCCACAGTTCTGCTGTCCAGCGGAGCATTGGAGGCACATAATGAGCCACATTTTACGCCCCCACCGTGGCAGCGTGGAGAAGTGAGAGGTAACCCGCCTTTATGACACTTGGACCCACTACGAGATGTTGCTGCCGGAGACTATTCAGATGACGTCCAAGTACAAGACGAGAAACATAATTACATTCTCACCACACTCTCAGACAAACACTCCCTGCAGACATTTGGGTCAGTTAATTGGAATTTCACTTAGTGCCAAAGAACCATCACGTAAGGCACTGGGTTTATGCTGGCCACTGTTCATATTGTGCTGCATTAGGAATTGAAAACCTCCCACACTGCTCTAATTACCAGTCTCTAGACAGTTTGGGAGGCACAGTGTTGGCTAGGAAAGAAAAAAGGTGTTGGGATGAAATAAACAATTAGAAGACATCTATTTTGATAAACACGATAAATATTTGATTCATATAAACGTATCACAACGTCTTCAAGGTGCCCTGTGATCACTGTCTTTTGCATCTAATGTCTTCATTTGTTTTAGATGCCATCATTCCTCTGGAGTTACAGCAATACCAACAGCACACAGTGACCTTTCAAATGCTGCAATAGAAAAATATTGAACCACAAAGAAAATGTGTGTGGGGGGAGCTGGAGCACACCCACTGTCCCATCTCTGTAGAGGAGGGAGTTCAGGTTTGCTGGTTACATCACTGAGGAGAAGGTACACAAAGAAAGATGAGTTTGTACCAGTGGAAGAGTTTATTTAGGCTTAAGCAATGTCTGGACTGCACTGGCAAGGTGTAAAAATACATTAACATTTACACTGGGGTGATATTCAGAGTGCGCTGCTCCTTCCTTGTTCATATTTTGGTTCTGCACCTGGTTGAGATGTGCATATTTTTGTCTTTCCCCAAGGTGTGGCCTCTCCCACAAATCGCACCTCTCATCACACTCTCTGCCTTCCGCCAAGCACAACTCCTGATTGTTTGCACTTCTCTGGTGACCATTTCGTCATGCAGTACTGTCATGTCCCGGCCGTTATATGCTACAGCCGGATAGTATCAGTGTCCAGCATTATTTTCGAGACTCCCTTCTCCGCAGCCAGGGGAAGCGTTAAGGGCAGGCAGAAAGCCGTGCAGGGCTAGTTTCACCTCCTCATTCTGCCTCCTCCACCATATATTAAATCCCACCCACTCCCTTGGAAAGCCGAGGGGCCATAAAAAGCACCGCAAGAGAGAGGAAAGGAGGAATCATTACGTGCAATTTATAAACCATTAAGAGCCGTATTAAAAAGCCTGCAATCTAATTCACCCAGCGGTGGGCTCTGGCAACGACGGTGGCTGAGGGGGAGAGGAGAGTTCATTTAGGGAGTGTGTTTTGGCCACTCAGAGCGTGTGTGATGTTAATAGGGTCCAGGGGGTCACCTCTAGCCAAGGGAGGCTTTACCTTTGCGCTGATGCCCAAGTCAGCAGTGGGAGGGCGCAGGGAGAACATGAAGGCTGACGGACACAGAGAGAGATGAGAGGAGAGGGGATAAGAGATTTGAAGAGATATGATATTGCTGCTCAACCATCTCGCCTGGTACAGCTGGTCATCTCTTAAAAGTAATTGTTATGTGGTTTCACAGCTGTACAGTTCATACAGAGTATGCATATAGGTGAAATAAAAGTAAAAATTTGCCTCTTTGACCACATAGACCTCTTGGTGGGTCCATTATTACAACCTTATGTTGTGTGGACGAGCGCTATTCAAAGCCACAGAACAAGTTTTACCGTCGACGTCTCTAAAAACAAAAAATGTCAGCATGAATTAAAGGGAAATGTATCTGTAATAAAGTACAAGATATCTCCAATTTTCCATTTCACATAATAGTGCAGTCATAAAAATGTCATCTTTGATCTGAATATCTCACTCAATATGTACAATAGTGTAATACAGCTGAATAAATTAAAGATGATTAGCTTAAATTAGCATACTGGCAGGAAGCAGCAGAAAACAGCCTGGCTCTGTCCAAAGTTTAAAAAGTCGTACCAGCCCACGTAGCAGCACTTCTAAAGCTCACTAAAATGTAGCATGTTAATTTAGTGAGCTTTAGGCCAAGCTAGATGTTTACCCTCCCTTCCAGTCATAGGCTGCTACGACCTGCAAGGTGAGGTTCACACGACCGACAGACACCGCCGTAGGCGCCAGTACTCCGCTGTTCTTTAGCCATACTACTTGTTTTGAGGATAGTATGATGAGGTGCAAGAGAACAGACTGGGAGATGTTAATAAAACATGTGCTGATGTTAAGTTCACAAGTATCTGAGAATCTGAATAATGACCACTTCCTCAGCTAATCACTCATTCATTACTAATTACTTAATCATTAGTTACTTTTTTATGTGCACCCACAACGGATACATTGCATCACTAGGCTGTCTCGCCTCATTACATGACTGTCTTAGCATCACCTAACCTTTTGTGCTCCTTCAAGTAAAGCAGTACATTTTACTTAGTGGTTACTAAGTATTCCTTCAATAATTTATGATTATGACAAGTAGCTACTGAAGATTTACTTGAGAATTCACACTTTGTTAATTAATAACAAACCAGAGACAGCAGGTTTCTCTAAAAGTATTTTAATCATCATATTCAGATCACACATATATTATTATTCCATCCAAGTCATATTCTGTAGCATTAGTGCTGACAACTTAAAAATAAGCATTTAAAAAAGAACATGTAAGTAAGTTCAAACACAAACTGCTTTCACAAAGTGTATTTACATATTTAGAAAATGTCTCAATGTCTAGCAAAAAAAAAAAAAAGCCAAAAAGGGACTTGTAGAGAAGTAAAAAGGAGTAGCTGTTTCATGGAAGGGCAATGAGCTGGTGACTGTTACACTGGATTTTACATTTACCAATCCAATAACAATATTCTATTAATAGATTTAGGTGATGCGCACAGAAGGACACTGGCTAAGTACAAATCACAGGTCTTCATGCTCAATTCCAGTTTTTCCCTAGGTCTGATCTCTCTGCCTGGAGTGTTCGTGTTCATGTTTGAATGACCCATATCTGACACTGGTGTAAACAGATCACTGCCCTGAAATACCTCACTTGCAACCAATAATGTCACAGGCATGCAAGTTGGAACAACAAGAAAAAGCATTACATTTGCAATCGGGCATTTGGGAAAAAAAATTAAACCATAGCAGTGCAAGTGTTCATCTCCTGAATTATTTACTTCTGATGTCAATTAGCAGCCACTGGTGGTAGATCCATAGAGAGAGGTGTGGGTGCAGATGAGGAGTCAGGAGCGGTGGGGCCCTGATGTGGAGGGTTTCACTGAGGAACAGTTCCTCCTAACTTTAGGATGCAAACGGCTACGTTCCAATATTTTTGTGGGCATCTCATGATGAGGCTGTTCCAGTAGGATCCTAAATGTAGCCCAACTGTCCCTGTCACAAATCGTTGGGCAGTCTGGCTCTATTGACTGGTGACTGGGGGAGTCTAGCGCTGCAGCGGTGTGACTACGGCAGCCTTCTATAGTTTAAACAGACTGCTCCGACACTGTATGGTGAGTGATGTGCACCTGAGCAGTGAAGTATGATGCGGAAAAAACATGGATGTAAGGAAAAAAAACACACACACATGAATTATGATATAACTGTTCTCACAGCAGTCGCATGGCCAGTGATGGGATACTTACTTGTTGTCAGCCCAACTTGTCAAAAACTGACACTTTGTCAATGGACCTAAATGTCAAAATATGACGCGCTATAGGAAGCCTCCTGCGTTGGTTTTGGATGGTAATGGACGGTGTCTCAATTGACACTTGTTACATGCATTGTGTCTTTTCAAAATACAGTTCCCTTTCCACAGGAAATGTAAGTTTCTGCTGGTTACATGCATACAGTCTTTTTCAAAATAAACTTACTATGTAAGTAAAACATCTTGTTTTAACTTTTTTTCCCTGATGTGTAGGCAACAAAACTTCTAGTTAAGTTTTGGCAAAAAAAAAAAAAGCACGTGGTCAGGTTTAGAATCATATTGTGACATATGTCATGTGACATACATTACTAGTGTAGCATGCTACATATACTAGCACAACATGTAGTTATTTAACTAACTCCACTGATTTTTGGTTTCAAACGGGAAACAGATAGTGGGTTCCCAGGTGAAAGACCAGTGTTTTTTAACACATCCACCTTACTTCCCACCCACCAGTATGGACTTTCTTGCTCTTTATGATACAGTAGCTACTGACCGTGTCAGGAATTGCCACCGCTGGTGTGCATCATACAGCCTCAAAGAGTGTCTCACATCAGTGTCTTACACCGACATCCGCTGACAAAGCAGTGGTATCTGACAAGTCTGACTGCATCAGAAATAGCTGCTGCCAGGTGTGTATCATACTCCTGCAAAAGGTGCTTCTGTTCATCAGCATCTGACGCCTAAATCATTGACAAAGAGGCAGATTTGATGAGTTGGGAATGAGAACGGGGTGCGGATACGTGTCGGACTCATTACCAATTATAAAAGCGGCCCAGATCTAGGGTTGCAACATATTCTGTTGCTGTCTTAGGTAGGCTATCCAGTCATTTCACATTATTTTGTGCAGTTAGTAGACTACTGTATTCCCCACTGTACTGTGAGACCTTTACACGTCATAACTGACACATTGGAGTGTGCAGAGATATTCATGTTACATGATATTGATAACTTTTCTTATAACTTCAGTAAATGATCAGGTGTAGTTAGTGAAGCTTACACCTATAAATGGTCAAAGAGGAGAGCGACAGCTGTATCTGACTGCTGAGTGTTATCAGCTTGGCTGTACGTGAGGACAAAAAGAGGTAAGAGAGGCAATGTGCTACAACTGTTAATGTAGTGTGTTTGCAAATATGGTTGAACATCTTGCATTGTGTGTCAAATGTCCCAGTTTTTCACAAATCAAATGTGGCAACCCTACCCAGATTTGATTCGGAAAATGGATTTCTAACAGTAGTGCTCCCTAACCAACATCCACCTGTCATGTAACACTTGCAGGTTAGTGGCCCATAATGAGTCTACCCCTTCTTGTCTTTAAGCTAAGCTAAGCTAAGCTAAGCGTCTCCCCCCCTGCCTCTAGCTTGGTACTTACGGACAAACATGAGAGTAGTGTCAAACCTCCCATCTTACTCTTGGCAAGAAAGTGAAATTAAATAAACATTAATCAACTTCAGAAAACATAATCTTACATTCAGCTTCGTCTGCAGTGTTAGTCACTACGTTAAGAGATTTGTGAGTGATAATTTGAAAGTGATAGTCGTGTTTTGATTTTTCAGTCGTGGGACGAGCCTTTGCTTTGCATTTGCATTATGGATTTGTGCCTGTGAAGCCAACAAGCACTTTAACTAAATGAAATAGAGCACACGATTAAGACACTGAAGTAATGACTCACATAAATCAGGCCGTAGAATATGTAAACAATAAGAAAGAAGAAACTGACCCAGCACTCAGTGAAATACTTGACAGTTTGATACTTGGTGCTGCAGGAAAGGAATATCATATTTAAAAAGTATTGAGGTTCGATACACAGCTCTTTTGGGAACACCATTCATGTGGTTATGAGAAGAAACATCTGAAGTATCTTTGGTTGTAATAAGTGTAGACCAACTGCTGCTGTTTATATCACTGCAGTGTTGATACAATATACTGAGACCACTATAGACATGCCTATATTGTCTTTGTAGGAGAAGGTCAAGAGGGTCAATAACTGTGGCATTGAGAGCGTCTGCCCGGAGCCCGAGGCCCTCCCTCACCATATCACAACAACACCACAGTCAATACACTCCAAATTGAGCCCTCATGCAGAACGCTGCACAAATCGATATTCTTAAAAAGGTTACACATCAAACTATTAAAATACTTTATTGATCCATATGCAATCTATAGGTATGTTATCCCCACCCAATGGCACAGAGTCATTCTCATTATTACAGTCTCATTATTTTGATTTCTTACAGTATCACATGGCAAAGTAGGTGTTGGAGAGAGGCAAATAATTCTCATTCAGTTGGCCACATGCCTTGATAACTGCCGCTCTCTCTCTTTTGAGAACATCCTGTCAAAGTCAATGCCAAAATTTGACAGTTTAACGTTTCCGTCGTGCAGTTTGACATGATGTTCTCTCCCATACAAAACAGAAAGAGGGAAGGGGACATTTAACGGGGCTACGTGTATAACTCAGCCCTTACATAAGCTATGTTAAGAATATCTCAGAAAACAGGCTGAACATCCCATTTCGAACCTATTCATCTTCTTTCTTACGGCTGTCAACGTTTGGAGAGAAAACTCTTTCAGCTGAGAGACATAGACAGTCATAGAGCATCTCTCTCATCAAACCCAACTATCTGAAAACCAAACATTAACTTTTTTTTTTTTTCACATGCCAGCCGCATGTCATTCAAGTAAACGGAGCAGCTGCACCAAAACCGCAGAATGTACAATAAACCTGTCACAATCTGCACTCGTGGAGAAATGGGAAATTAAAAGACAAAAGCAGGTGTTGTTGAGGATGGAGATTTTAGTTTGCCAGGTGTAAATCTGGCGAATGGGAGAGGAAGGGGAGCGGGAGAGGAGAGGGTGACCAAGATAGATGGATGGAGTGATATTGAGTATCAAGGTGAATGGAAGAGCATGCAGGAGCACAGAGAAAAATGCAAGGCGAGGCAAAAAGTCAAGAATCAGGTGCCAGGAAAAAGTCAGCTGGCGGTCACAGATGTCCCAGAATAAAGCGTTTCACTCGGGATAAATTATAGCTTCATGATAATGGGTGAGAACAAAAATATACAAAAGTAGAACCTGAGTTATGGTTGCATCAATCAAAGGTGAAAATAAAAAGGAGTTTTATCGATATAACCATGAATGGCGAATACGAAAACAGTGAGTGGTGCTCTCAGGTTTGATGGCGTTTTGATAGCCTCTTGGACTATTATAGCAGGAGAAGTTAAGAGAAACATCACAGGAGGGAGCAGGAATGGAAAATAGTTTGAGTGTGGAGAAAAGTACAGGGACATGGAGTAGAAATAAGTGACCAGAGGCGGTTATGAATGCACAGTCAATAGAGAGACAGAGAATAGGCAGGAGAGGAAAAATCGAAAAGGGCACACCAGAGCAAGAGAAAGTGAGTGGGACAGAGAGAAAAGGCACTGACAGTGAAGAATGGAGGCCGTTAAAGATATCTGCCGAGCGATCTGTTATTACAGGAGGAGGGAGACAAACAGCTTCTTTCTTTTTTTACAGCGAAATAAAGACACTCATCAATTTAAATCGGCAGGGTTCCTGGATCTCACCTTCTCTCTGTCAGGCGCTGGGTGGCGAAGGCGCGTTCCTCCCTCCTCTTGTCCACTCATCATGCAGAGGAAGAGGACACCCCTCCAGGGGCATCCTGGGTAATCTTGCGTGGCCGGAAACGTGGCGATGGTGAGCGGATGGCGGCAGGACCCTTTGTTATTTACTGCTCACTTAGCCCCTCTGCACCCCGACACACACACAATTTATGAGGACAATCGTCGGGCCCGCCGCGCTCCATTGGAGCACTCCCTGATGGATGTACATGGAGCCAGGAGAGGGGAAAGAGAGGGAGGGAGGCAGGGAGAATCAGGAAGACAAAGATTGAGGTCGGGGTGTCTTACAGTTTTCACTGCTGTAAATTCAACTACTCATTGAGCTTGATAAGAGAAAGTCATATCAAAACGATAGATGATTAAGATCACTTTGTCGCACAAACCTATGCAGGAAGTAAAAAAGTCATTATGTTAATGAGCACCTCTGTGTGGCAGCTTGAATATCTCAGAGGGTTAGCAGTCCCACCTCATGCTAGGAGTGATGTGAACTGAGCTACCTGCTCGTATGTCTTGCGAAATGCCACTGACGCACCAAATGTCACCAGAATGTCAGCAATTCCACTGTCTGTGTTTTGAGCTTTTATTTCGGCGCATTCATTTTAGCAGATGCCTCTGTTCTTTGCCTCAGCCCTCTGCCCCTTTCATCCTGTCTGCACATCCCCAAACCTCACCTCTGCTGTCCCCGTGCTGTCCCCGTGTTTTTGCTAAGGCAGCCGGCGTGCTGCACAGTAAGTGTTCGATCATAACAATCCATTAGAATAATCACTGATAACAAGTCCATTTTCATAAAAGAGACGGCAGAGGGATTAATGAGCTTAACGCTACTTATGTTCCATCCATTTTGTGCTGTAAATCAATAATCCAGTAATAATGTTCTTCAGTGGGGCAACAGAGCCCCTAGAGCAGCATCCTCTGTCTCTTCATGAGTTATTTGAGCCGCCCTGCTATCTCCTTTGTTCTCTATAAAGTTGCCTTTTGGGACAGCCAGGACCAAACACATATATTTTTAGTCTTTTCTACACAGTCTGGTGTGAAACAACACGAGGGATTGGTGAGACTCCAAGAAGCAGAGAGCGCACAGAAGGGGAGGAGATGGGAGGGGAAGGGAGGGGAGGAAGAGAAGGAGAAAGCAAATGAGCGGAGAGGATGGGGTTGAGAAAGCAGGGGAGAACATGAAATGCATGGGGGGAGGCGAGAGATGGAGGAGACACACGTGAAGGTGGCCAGGTAGAGCATTTTACATGGCTCTGTGTCACCAGCTCATCCTCCCTCACTATCCAAAGCTGTGCTCTCAGATACAACACGTCTTTTTATCTCTCACAAACAAGATTACTGTTCAGTGGTTATTTGTTGTTTGATTCGAGGGTCCTTATAAATTTCAATGGCACTGAAATCAATTGCATTCAACAGTATTCTAACATAATTATTATGTCAGTTTTTCATTTGTAGTCAAAAACAGAGCCCAAAACAGCCAGGAGTGCAGGATGTGGACACTTCAATATAAAATTAAAGCACATTTGATGCTGGATCATCATTCACATAAC
>JAPZEB010000003.1:10527510-10543547 GCA_029783705.1 Chaetodon striatus | reverse complement strand
TTCAAGTAACTGATGACCAGTCTGATAGTAATTATGGGAATATTGATTGTTTGAGTTAACAAAATAATAAAAAATATTACACACAACAAGAACAGGACATAATTATAAAAATATTAAACTCTACAATCTGGGAAATTATAACTGTAAAGTTAAACTACATACATTTCAAAGGAACAACAGCAGAGCTCTCTGGGTTGATCTAAGTCTCTGGCGAACTTGATAAGCGGCGTTGTTATCTCCGCGGTAACGGATATAGAAGCAAGAGGGTCAAAGTTCAGTGCATAATGTTCTAAGAAAGTAGTATCTCCCGATTGTGTGCATACTGCATGAAGCAGTATGCTTCTTTTAAGGGCAGCTACAGCACCTACTGAAAGTAAAAGGGAGAGGTACGCGGTTCGGAACACACCTAATGTCACCATCTAGCCCTCGACCTCACTGTTGCAGTTTTTGACTGGCACCGTTTTTGGCCAGGGACACGACGTCACAATCCTTCCAGTGTTTGCTGGGTTATATCAGTGGTCAAGTTGACTACTCACAGATGGATGAAACAACCCTTAGGCCACCAGGAAATGTCCTGGTGCTTCCGACAGGCTGTCTGCTACTGCATATAATCTCAGCGCTCTGCACGTTAAACTGGATTTATATGCCTGCATAAAGGGGTTACCCCATAAGGCAGCAACATGGGCAGGCTAACCCCATACATGTGTGCCACTTCAAAAATCTGACTACATATTGAGGCTACGGTAGGGAGAGAAATACCATGTAGAGACTGCAAGAACTCTGACCAGTCGGCATGGCTTGAATGAATAAATGAAATGAATAAAATGCATTTAAAAGTTTTTGTTTTTTTGTAACACAGAAATAAAGTGCCCCTGGGTTTCTACATTGAAGAACTGAAGTCCTTGGTATTATGATAGTGGTGGGGGATATAGAGAAGGGGATCAGGTCAGCTCACAGGCTCATCCCACCCTCCGTTCCTCTGACTCCGGTATGTCACTTTCTCTTTCTTCTCCTCTGAAATATGACTCATGAGTCAGTCCCAGAGATGTGATTGGTAAAGATCACTTCTCATGAACACTACCTAATTTACCCTCAGGTGATCTCTCACAGGGCGGAAAAAAGGCAAAGTTGCTGAATACAGATGGCTGTTGGCCTCAGAGGGGGAAAAGGGGGGATATGAATAAGAAAGGAAGAGAGCAAAAAGAGTCAGACGTCATGCACCGGTACCTCTTCCAGAGGCGAAAAAGGGTAGAGCGTCAACTTCATCCAACAACCGTCTCCTCTGAAGACATGTTTCAAAGTGACAGAGAGCCCCATCGACTACTCATCATCAACCCTCATGAAAGAGAACCAGGTTTTCTCCAATCCTTTTATTTTACCACTCCAACTCCAATTCCCATTTCAGGAGACATCAAGCTGATACGACTCGTCGAGAGGAGAAAATGGGCAAGTAAGTGAACATAAAGTGAAGGCCTTTAATAGTGCTGAGCATTAAAGATGCCAATGATTACTGCTTTCTCTGGCTTCAAGTGCAGTCTGTACACTGAGGCGGGAGACAAGTATGACGGAGGTGTCAGGGTGCGAACAGTGTGAGGTGATTATCGGGAAAAATAAATTAACATTATGGCCTCATAGGATTCTTTACATTGCATCCACACCTCGCTGTCTGACGACCCTCTTTCTTCCCTTTCACATCCATGCCTGTCATCATTAGCTTCCATGTCTTTCTGTCTCACTTGTTTTCCTGTAGGACTGCAGAAACAGAAATACAAGTGTTTGTTGCTATACAAAGTGCAGACGTTTATACTGAAAAGTAAAGTTTTTAAGTGATTATCACCTTATTTCTACTTATTTACTCAGATAATTTGGATGCTCCTCACTACAAGAAATGCCTCAAAGGGGGGCCAAGGTGCATGTGATCACCCCACTGCCCCCCTGGAAAAAATAACTGGACCATCTTTACAAGAATGTGGTGGCATCCATTGTTATCAACCATGTCGGCATAGCTTATTTGAAAGAGGTTCAATAACACTTTAAAGTTAGGCTAAATTTTTGCAAAGGAACAACTGGACTGGCCATTTATAAAAGGGTGCAGCTGAACTCTCTCCTCTAGTTATCTGAGAGAAAATGGGTTTTATGCGTACCTACAATTCTCAAGTTTTCTCCCACTGAGTGTTTTGTTCCTTACAATCAATTTACTCCTTCAAACTAAAGCGGTATATTTGTAATTTCAACATGAGGGACTGACTCACTCTTAGAGTCAGCCTCAAGCAGCCATTCAAAGAACTGCAGTTTTTGGCACTTCCATGTCGGCTTCATTTTTCAGCCCTGGAGGTTGCTGCTTAGTAACTACATGTTAGCTGATCCATTGTTCTTCAAAAAGGCTGGTTGTCCTCTTCCCAAAATGGCCAACTTTACAGCATAGAAAAGATGTTTTCAGCCTGGAACAACAAATGGTTTTGATCTCCATAGCTAATTTTAACATTCATGACAACTGTACGGGGGTGAATTTTTTAAGGCTTAAAGTTATGCATAATTAAGGGCGGATCTTTTTCAGTGTCAGGCCATCTGCCAATAGTGACATTAACTACTCACTCCTCCACAGCACCAGCCTTTCACCCAAATATGGTCACTTGTGGCTCCAAAAAACCAAGATCGCGACAACCAAAATGCCAGCTCGAGGTGTCAAAACAGGAGTTCACAAACCAAGGATGACATGACAGTAGCTACGTTAATTATATTACAGTCTAGGATGGATACATAACTCTTTAAAACAGGATTATTGTGGAACTCAAAATATTAACTGTACCAGCGTTAGTTAAACTGTAAAATAAGAACAAAGTTTATCAGTATGCAGTTTGTTAATGCTCCATATTGACATGGTTTTCAACTGGCCTATATGCTTCAACAGCAGAAAGTCAGTTATGGCTTTTGGTTTTGGTGTCCCCCCCTAACATTTTTAGTGGCTCCATCTGGCCACTTCTATGAAAAAGTTCAACTGCCACTGCTCATCATGCTGCATACTATATAACTGTACCATAAACGCTATTTAAAGTGTCTCCCGCACTAGTGTAGTTAAGACAAGTTACAAATAAATCACAAATAAGTGCTCTGATTGTCTAAACTTTTTCAATCTATTGTCCTCGTTGGTAAAGCTGGCAGAGCAAGAAGTACAAAATGCTATTTTGAGCCAGCTCTGCAATCAGGTGAGCCGGTGAAAAGTACGAATGCTGCTGCAGAGCAGCACAGGCCCGGTGCTCTCAGGCTCCTTCTGTCCCCCACGCTGCCTGCCTGCTCCCAAGGGCCCACGAAGGAATAATCAGTCATTAACTGGTGCAGGTCCAGCTTCAGCTCCAGAGTGCCGTGTCCCTGGGTGGATCAATAGGCCAGGGTAATTAAAGAGCTGGCCGGGGAGGGAGGGGGGCATGTTGCCAGTAAATCCACCGCAGCGACAGGATGCCTGTAGCCAGAATGACTACAACACTGACACCGAGAATGTCACTAAGGGAGGGTGACTGTCCACACACACACGAAACAAACACATAAACATGAACGCATCACGGGCACCAGCAGGGCCTGCAGACCGGCTCAAACACAAGCCTATGCACTTATACCTAAATATTACAACACTGAAGACGTGTGTGTGTGTGTGATGGGAGTGTTGTGTAATTACTTGACTGGTTTAGTTTTTTTTTAGATTTCTATTGTCATGTGCAAATTGGCATAAATGATAGTAATTACTGTGATTTAGAGTTCTGTGCTGCACCAAAACACCAGAGGATTAATCGTGTCTCCTTGTGTATCCAAGTGGAGACGCAAATCTATTGAGCTGTCAGGACACATGGTGATTTAATTTCTCTAAGCTGCTTTTAGCGTGAGTAATGTTTTATTGTGGAAAAAGGTAGCAGCAAGGTAAGCTGCATGAGCATGAGCAATATTGCCTTTTCACAGCGAAAACACCATAGATGGATTCCCTTTTTATTCTACGAATGAAGTTGCTCAGATGTGCAAGACCAATAAAGAGATGAAAGAATTACTACAGCAAATCCAGTGGGAGAGACTGTTGTGAATGATGTTTCGCTGTTTGTTTGCGGAGATGTAATGTGCAGAGTAAAGTTCAGTGTGTGCCCTAAATCCCTGAACATTTGCAGGCTTCACTGGTTACTTTAATCTGATGCATTAGCGGTCCTTACTTCATTCTAATAAGGACATAGGGGTCTTGTGTTGTTGTCAGCCCTCTCGGACTTATAAGACTTTTTAAATCCAGCCCTTAACACCACGGCACCTCTGTTCACTCAATGTAATCTGCAACACACAGTGCAAAACAAGTAAGCAGATAAGTGGTGTGTATGCTCCACAGTAGTACGTAGCTTCCAAGAGACACTGCACTACATGTGTACTGATAAATAATTAACTCGTACATCTGGAGGTGTATTCTTTTGGGCGTCAAGGTCGTTATCATGAAAACACAGGTGAGAAGCAAGTAATTTGTCACAGGAAGGCATCAATTATCACTAACAAATAAAGAAAACAATTTGCACATTCCTTAACTATAGAACTCAGTTTTTCGTCATGTTGACATAAGTAGTAAAGAAATCGTGGCCTCTGTTTTCACTTCTTTGGTTCTTTTTATATAACTGCTAGTTTGTGCCAGATGACAGTTTGTTCGGCTCAGTGACAAATACACCTAAGTTAGCTTTTTTTTCTGACGCATTTTACATCTTAGAAAACACTTGTTGAAGACAAAGAGACTGGGAACTGTGTAGTGCTGCATCATGGAGTTAGTCCATTAAACTGTTTTTCAACATTTCTATGTCTAGGATTTTTTTGGGCGGGCCTGCAATCATGACTCATTGACATACTTGAGCCATGCTTAACATAACCCCTCCCCCTCTATATAAAAATTATGTTGCTACTAATGTTAGAGCCCATAGCGAAAATGCTTATCAGTTTTAGTCAGATTTTTGTTATTTTTTATCCTTCATAGTCTAGTTTTAATAGACGAAAACTTTGCGACATTTTAGTCATTACTTTTAGTCAGTATGTTTTCTATATGTCTTTTAATCTTTAAACTAATCCAGTGAGGCTAATTCAGAAATCAGAATCAAGGTGACAGGTTTTATTAACAAACTACAAATAATTTCTGCACTTACAAACCATCATTTCTCACACTTTTTTTTTTCTTTCTCGCACACACTTACTGATCATCATTTGAAAAGCTCAACATCTCTCTGTTTATTGTCTCAAAAACTTTGACACCACAAATAACTTATCTGAGACAACTTGGATTTGTACCCTGGCTCATAAACTCTGATGTATTAATCTCACTGTTACGACGCAGAAAAATAACCTAATTAAAGCCTGAATTCTTTCTTAATCTGCAATATGTTAGTCTGGAGGTTTAAACTCATGTTTCACAGAGTTGGTAATTGAAACTAAACTTTCATCTCAGTCAGAGAAAACTGATCTGAGTTCAGACTGTTCACTTACAGATAAGTGAGCCACCTGTCAAACAGCATCAACCTATAAACCTTGCTGACACAGTCAAGCTCTAAGTGGAGTCCTGCAGAGATCACATGAGAAGACCAGCGGCTGGTGGCTGCTAGCTCCGCTGCCAATCAGTGGCTAACAAGCGGAGCTGCTAACAGCCACCGCTGTAACTAACAAACTCCACATGTCCATTCAACAGCTCCACCATCCACAGTCAGACACACATAGCTGATTATTTACTGCTGAATTACAGCTCGTAACTCGCACCAATGGCTGACATCCTGGCGGAGACTATTTACTAGAGTTTACCAGCCTGTCACTCGTGGCATTTGAGGATAATTATAAGCAGCCATTCTTGGCCTTCAGTGCCTGATAGATCACTATGAATATTTTTGTAACATCTCGTCAAAGAAAATTAAATATAGATTTCATCTTAGTTTTTATTATCAAGATCTATTTTTAGCTTGTCATGGAAAAAAAAATTTCCGCCATAGTTTTCCTCAACAAAATTAACACCGGTCGTGTATGTTACTGTGCTACTGGGTTAGCTGCTAACAGGTGTCTGGCGCACAGCGGCTCATTCTTCAGCTCAGGATATGTGCAATGGGTATGTGAGTGTGTTTTGTGCTACTGAGCTAGCACCTAACAAGACTCGGTTCACAACGGCTCAGTCTTCTTTCATCTTCTTCAGCAGACGCCCAAAGTGTCTCAGAGCAGAGAATACTGTTTACTTTTCTAATTTGGCTGGTTAATGACACATTTTTCTGTGACAAACTCATTACACATAATTATTTTTGCTTTACCTACAGTTTAACAAAGCTCGCCAATACTGCTTACGACCAAAATTACAAAAAAATGAAAATGTACTTCCAGCAGGCAATCAGGACTCCATCATAAATCTGCCTTGCTGTAGTGAAACTGTACCCACAACTACTGGTTGTGCGTAGGCTGTACAGCTACTGGGGCACATTGCGTGCCAAAAAGCATAACAGCGAGAGGCTGTAAGGATGGACACAGGCAAACCTGGAGCCACAGACAAATAGCCATGCACAATCACAGAATTCAGGTACGACTGAAGTGTAGCAAAAGTCACAAAGCAAATGACCGAAGGTGAAAATTCACGCATCTATTTTCCAGCTCTTGAAGCTAAATAATTAGTTTTCACTCATTAAAAAAATGCCATTTACTTTCACTTTTTCTGGTGCATATATTTGCAAATGCTTTTGCACAGGTTTAAGTCTGAATCACATTTACAAATAAGTGTTTGCACTTATAAATTTTTGTACAGATCTAAAAATTTGTGTGCACATTAAGAGATTCCTGCACACATACTGTATTTCACATGACTTGTAGTGGTTGCCAAAATGTAAAAGCTGTGAAAAGATGAATGTTTACAGCATCACTAGCACCTGCTGCGGGTTGATTATCAGCTGATAGAGAGTGAGCGTCATACCTGCCACCTGCACCTCCATTTCCAAGCCTACAGTATGCCGCTTAGTAACAGGCGGCACTTGGAGCGCAGCCAGAGAGAGAAAGCAGGGCAGCCTGTAGAATGAGTGAAATGAGAAATTTTAAAGACTGTCTTCTTTACGGCGTATGGAAATGGCCTAGGTATTGATCACTTTAATGAGGCCCACTCAGCAGACAGCATCCTGTGTTTTTGGTTTACAATTGTTCAGAGTATTATCTACGTATTTTCGGCCCACCACTGATGAGGACGACGTTGTTGGTTGGTCAGTCTGCCTATTAAAGCACACATCAGGAAGCACACCTATATCTGTAAATTCTTTGCAGGTGCTCGGTGATGATAATTTGCACCCACAGTGAAAGAATATAGAGGAAAGGGTTTAATTTGTTGTTGTTTTGGTCTGTTCATCCAGCCAACATATTAGTCCGAAATATCTCAACAACACTTGACCTGATTGCTGTGGAATTTACAGTGAATATTCATAAATCCGAGATAAGATGCTTATTTTTTATGTTTGTGGGACTTTTCTCTCATCTTTTCCAGGCTGAAGCTTCCACTTGGACCACAAATATCTGTTTTTCATGGGTATACTGCCACAAAAATAAAGTATATTTATAACCTCCAGACAGTGTGAAAATTACCTGTTTTGTAGTCATCCTAAGGTCAAATTTTGCATCATCCAAAACTTTTGTATAATGAACGCAGCTGCAGCCTCTAGTTGTTGCTTTAGACCTTGTTAACATACAGTAGGTCTGCGAGACCTTTTTGATCTCAGTTTGCCCCAGTTTCCAGATACATTTTGATAGTCTAAGCCGCAGCGCTCAAAGATACTTTAAGTTTGTTGTCAGTTTCCCTGTAAGACAATACTTTCTTTCCTCAGAGTAAAAATAGCTCGCCTTTCTCTGCCGAGCTGTCACTGGCCCCCCGTGAAGACTACTGAGTGTTTCACCAAAGACCTAAATGTGTGGACCTATTGATTTGGAAGCTTTCAGCTCCTAATGGGGCTCTTTATTAGTGCTTTATTAAGGATAGGCACACCAGAAAGGTCACCTGGTTAATCCTTTGTGTTAAAAATACACAGACAGTGGTTGCATCAGTTTTTGTTTGCCACGGATGCCCGCAGCTAATTCCAAATGGGATAACTGAATGCACATTCTCACATTCACTCTCTTAACACACATGATAATTAATTCATGATGTTTTCTAATTTCAATAATAACACTGGATTTTCAACAGACAGTGAGATCTCACAAAAAATAGTTGCTTTTGATTAGCAGTGTATATACTTAGCACAAGACAATGAACCTATTCTGTGACTTGTGTGATACAAACACTGTAAAAAAAAAAGTCCCGCTGCTGCACCATTTACCATATTAGAGGCCAATCAGAAAAACTAAACAAAAATACTCTTTGCAGCAGGTTAGATACCAAACAACCACTTAACATAATCAACTCTGTAAACCTCTGCAGGCGTTCCAGGCATCGGACAAAATGAGATTAAGTGCAACACAATTTGCTTTCAGTGTTTGAGCAAACTCACGCCTCTGTTGTGAGGGCTTTTGTGCGACAGCACATGGCTCGTTGCTGTCAGGGCCACAGGGAAGAGGAGAGAACACACCACCTCTGCCATTTTTGTTTGATATCACTTTCTTACAGGCCATTTTATTTCTCCCTGCCTCAGCCTCTCTGGTCCCAACGTAAACAGATAATAAACATGAGTGTGTGCTTGTGTTTGTGTGCTTCGGTTGTTCCAATATAACACAAGGTAATGGATTATCTAAAAAAAAAAAATTAGAATCCTGGAAAGATGGTTTTTCAAATACATATGAAACTGGGCAGTGCAAAGTAGTGCTGTTGATTCAACTTAAATGATAACATCTGTCTTTTGAGCATATATAAACACATACTGTCATCGACCAATCTGTGTTTTTTTCATTTTTTGTGTGGCAGATCTTTTCCATAGGTGACATAGCCGGCCACCTAGAGCATATTTTTTATGCAACGTAGTTCACCTTAATGTGTTCATAGGTGAGTCAGGACATCCTAAAGCATTGATAGTCTGGCAACACAGACACAACCTCAAGTAAGAAACCTTGGTGTCATTTTAGATTCTGATCTCAATTTTAAAAAACGACCTCCGCTGAGCCAGCAAGATGCTGGGAAGCTTGCTTATGCTTTTGTTTCCAGTCATCTTGACTATTGTGATGCCCTGCACACTGGCCTACCTTAAACTGCCATTGCAAAACTACAGACCATTCAGAATGCTGCTGCCAGGGTTTTAACCAAGACATTTTATGTCCCTTCACGAACCCTGGGATCCACCGCAGCTGCTCTTTTAACTGATCCTAATGTCACTACAAAAACCTTCTTTTAGCTACTACATGCCAAAAATATGGAACACCCTGCCTGTAAATTTTGGAAATATCTTTTTAATATAGCCTATAACTAGTAGCTGTCTGTTTTAATACTGGTAATGTTTTTTATTATTATTTGCTTAATTAATTAATCAATTTTTTCCTCTCATTTCTTCTTGAATGAGTGTTTTATAATTGTATAGCTTTATTTTTTTGCTGTTTGTCTCTGCTGCTGAATTGTAAAGGACGAAGTACTGGATTCTGTGCATGAAAGGTGCTATATAAATAATAATATATTATATATATTATATAATATATGCTAATAATAAATAATAATAATAACTTTTCTTTGTTAGTTATTATGTTTGTTAGTTCAGTTATTTGTGTTGATTTTTTTTTAATAAGCTCCTGTTCTTGTTTTACAGGAGGGTCAAATGTGCCAGTTCCAGCGCAACACCGAATTATAAGCTTGTTTTTTCCGGTGGACTCGCATTGCCTCTGAAAAAAAATACATCTTTTAAAATTTCTGTTTGCCAATAATGATGTTGTTATCTCTAATGACCTGCCATCCTGAGGCCCTTCCAGACAAAGAACCTGACCCTTGAGTCCCATGTTCCTCCCTAGGACTCTATCCTGCCTATTCCCCTGAGCCCATTGATTATTTGATTTATTGACGCAACCACTCTCTCCATTATGATGTACAGGAAAACTCCTGTACAGTCCTGTGAAGAAGTAGTAAACAGGGAAGAAGGGGGAGCAGGAGAAGCCTATTGATTTTGTGGACAGTGACTCTGATCACATTGAACAGCGTGGGATCGACAAGCCGTCCCTAGGCGAAGAGCAAAGCCCTCATCTGGCGAAGAGGAGAGCGGCCGATGGGCGTGTCCATAAGCAACAAACATTCCACAACTCGACAAAAAAACAAGAGGGGGTATTAACTGTGATGCCCATCGATCGGTCAGCATTGCACACAGTCAGAGAGACAAGCTGGCCCATTCGATTTGTCTGGAGACAGACCTGGTGTAATTGTAAAGAACTGCAAACAGCAGAAAAGGACAGCGCGGGTCAACAGGACATCTGTAGTTGGAACACATTTTGTAGTGTGTTGCACATGGACAAGGAATCAGGTGAGGGAGGGAGAAGAAAGAGAAGTCAGACAGAGAGAAACATCGAATGAGAGAGCAAAGGAGAAAAATACAGAGCTCCATAGGGGATTTATCTAAGCAGTGCCATTAACAGTCGAGGCAGAGATTTCCTCCTGGCTTTACTGCCCACTGTGCACAGAGGGTCATTCTTTCCAGACAGATCTGCGAGCAGGAGGGACATATATTAAGAGCTTAGAGGCAGCTTTATTCTGTCATGTTTGGCAGAATCTCACAGGTAGGGGGTCAGCATAAACAACACAAGTTAGAAGCTACTAGATTGCCCTTTTCTTCCTGTGGCCTGACACCCACCTGAGTGGATGCACAATGGACACACATTTAACGCTGTGAGTGTTAGAAGAGTCCTCAGTTGCTATGGATTCTTTGCTTTATGCATATGGAACAGAAATACTGTACACAATGCAAGTTAACTAAAGATTTTTGGACATTCACTGCGTTGTCATGGAAATTTAGATTGCAGCTTTTTACATCCTGCTCTCTACTGAATCTCCAACTTCTCAATAAAGGAGAATTTTGTATTTGTAGTTTGAACTCAGGATGCCCCTCTCAGACAAATTTTCTCGACAGCAGTTTGCACTGCGTGTTTATGTAGACAGAGTGATGACCAGAGTGATAAAGTGAGCACAGTAAGGGCAAAGCAGTGAGTCAAGCAAAAGAAACTATACGTTAATAAAGCACAGCACGTCTTGTAGCTGCATGGTGGTGTTATCATTTCATACTATCACGTGGAGATACTAAAATCCATTTATTTTATGACAGAGTTACTCTTTTATGATTCTTGTACATTGCTACATAATAATGAGTCTATTAAAACACGCATTTTAATAGGTTTAGATAATTGAATTGTTTTCTGTTTGTGTAAACTCTGTAGTAACAGACATGATGTCACATCACTGACTAGAAAAAAAAACTACAGAATTATTTTTCAAACTTTTTAGAGATGCTATAGTAGGATGGCTCTATGGACGGCGATGTTGATCTGTAAGTTGGCCTTTTACACCTTTTGCTCCAGACTGAAACATTTCAACAACTTGATGGCTTGCAATGAAATTTTTCACTAATATTCATGGCTCCCTAAAGAATTAATAACTTTGCTGATCCCTTGCCTTTTCCTCTAGCACCACGAAGAGGTTGACATTTTTGGCTTTTAGTGAAATATTTTGACAACCATGTGATGTACTGTCAATAAATTTCAACTCAATCGCCAGAAAAATGTTGTACATTTCTGCAAACCACAAATATGTTACATTTGCACATTTGAAACTTTATGTTTTCAACAATGCTGGAGTCAATGTGTGGTGAAAATCAGGCACCAAAAAGATCACATTTTGGTTTAAAACAACCAGTTTTGGGGACACAATCTCTGCTGGAAAGTTAGTGACGTCTCTGTCAAATCCACCTGTTTTTCACATCACTATGCCAACAGGAAAGGCAGTGATGTCTCAGCAAAAAGCAACCGCTTTTTTTGCCACTATCCCAGCAGGAAATGGAGCAATGTCTGTAAAAAAAACAACCACTTTTCATGGCACTACACCTGCTGGAAGAACTGCAAACAAATCACCAACGTCTGGTGCCTAAAAAGCTGCTGGAAAAACAGCAACGGGTTGCTAAACAACAACCGGTTTTGCTGTTAGTTGATCTTAAAGATCCAACATCCCTTCCAACTCCTGATGACAAAGTCAGTTCATATATTACCTTACTTTTGAAATGTTAATATGATACATATTAAATGTCCAAATGTAACATGTGGTGTGCAGAAACCTACAAGGCCAAAATTTTCTTCTGGTTAGTGGACCAGAAATTTAGTAAAGACTTATGACTTAAGCCCCCTGACCTCCTGTCTTCCTTCACTATCTGGTCAAAGTTTTAATTCGTCAAATACTTTGGTTCATAATGAAATACCTGCATAACTGACATTCCCGTCAGCCGCAGCTCTACTTTGTGTTCTGTGCTAATTAGCACATGTTAGCACGCTAAACTATTACGGTGAACATGCTAAACATTAGCCTATACCTCTCTTCTTTCTCACATTGTCAGACCTACAGTATCTTGTGCTGTGCCAACTCTGGAGAAAGGTCTTGACACTTGAACACTTGAACATAAATCACATGATAACAACGACCTAAAATGTCAGAAAAAACAAATTTCCAGCCCATGTCCAATCCGCTAACATACAGGCCTGACATGTACTGCAGCCAGCCACCAGAGGGCGATCAAGATGTTGTGGCTTCATTTTCGGGGAGCGGTCATGTCGTCTATCTTTACACACACTTATTGCTCTAAACAAATTACAATACTCTTGTGTGGCACTAAGCCCAGAATGCAGTGACGGTGCCTTTGCAAAACAGTGACGGGAGGGAACTTGTTGGCGGAGAGGTTTAAACGGCTAAATCCCTGCAAAAGAAAATGCCACATAAAACATTAAAGGATGTTTTAGCTTGTAATATGCAAGCTCGGAGGGTGTTGTTTTCATTTCACACAGAGATAGAGACTAGGAGAGAGACTAGTTTCATGTAGCGACAGGGATTTTAAAAAAAAAGTTATATGCAGGAAGCATGGTACCGTCTGTGGACTTCATGCTGAGGTCAGGCCTCACAGGGCTGCTTGTATGGCTGTAGACTTGGACTTTGAAATGAGAAAACATACACCCAAAATCTCAGTGCATAATTCATTATCAATTACTATGCAAGAGTGCCATCATTTAAAAAGCCAAACATGTTGACCTTTAAACAGCATCGTGCCTCATTTTGTTCACCAACCAGAAAAACGGTTAAAACACAATATACACTATAACTGTCTTTTAATTACATGTACACAGGTACAGGTAAGTTTACAGCACCCACATAGACATACACATGGTGCACACGTAGAGATACATTGACAGTTCCTGTGCGTAACAGAAAATCAGGTTACTATTTGTATCTGTGCTCCCGATCTATTTAACCTAGTATTAAATGACTGATTAATCGAGTCCACATGAATGATGTCACCGCCCACATTTTGTGAAATGTTTGGGTGAGCCTAATTACAGTTTGACACAGAGCCAATCTAGAGAGCGGACAAGAAAGGTGATTGAAATTCATTGCTTTTGAATGGCTGTAATTTCCGTCCAGGTCAGAATATGCCACTTGCCACGAGCGCTGGGCATTTCCCAAACCTGCAATTAAACAGGGAGCACATAAATCATTGAAGGAGGACGAACGACGGACAGGGACTTTCAAATCGCAGGCATTCAGCTGCAGAGGAATCGATTTTTATTAAAATAAGACGGATGCATGTGACAGATGACACTCTTTGAAGTCAAAAGGCATATTTATTATAACAAGTAGGATTTTCTTAAATTTACATGTTTCTAAAATATGTCATTTTGCACATTGTATTTGACTAACCTCATTGTCCCCCATAATTAAAGGAACAAGAGTGAATCACCCAACCATTCGTCTGTCTTTAGAAATGACCTGGCTGGATGCCCCTAATTGGACTTTGACAAGTCTTCAGGAAATGGTATTTTCAAAAATTGGCCTTATTAGCCAAAGGGCTTCTTTTGTGTTCTGTGTGTGTGTATTTAAAACCCATCTTGGCCAAGTCATCATTGTGTGCATGTCATACATATACGTCTGTGACCACAGAAACACACACACACATTCACACACACAGGTAGCTGGCTCTCACTCCCACTGCACAATGCCATTATTCCTGGTGTAATTTAAGACAGCCCTTTGTAACATGGTAATTATGGCAGATGGGAAGATTTTCACATTACGGTAATCTAGAATTGCTGACGGGTCGCTGGATTTCTACGGTGAGAGGGAAGAGGTCTGTGAACAGATTAACAGAACAATCTTTTATGTTTTATCTCCGAGACGCATGCAGAGAATTGAGGTGGTCAGGTTGCCTTTAAATCACTGAGTCAATTACCTCGTCCATATGGGACAGCAGTGATTTGGATATTAAAGACGGGCGGAGTTGAGAGTGAAGGGGCTGTATCAAAGGGGTCTCCCCAAGCTATCTTTTGTCCCTTAAGGCTATACTTATGAACACCTGACTGACTCTGATTCAGGGCTGCGCTGGCTGCGATAGCTTTGGCAGCTGTAGCAGGTTGAGATGAGATGGAAGATGTAGCACCTGGTCCAAAAACAACCGCTAACATCTCAAGGGATTATTATAATTGGCGTCAGATTCACATCATAGCACCTCTGTGTGTGGAAGCACAATAACACCTATGGTTAATGTTTCACATATATTCACATACTTTAGTGTCAAAAACACCATGCTTATGACGGATGTTACAGGGTTTTTTTTTTAAGTAAGACACAATATCATGACCCAAGAAAATGTGATAATATTTGTAGAAAATCTGTTAAAATGTGTGTATGGATATTTTTATTTGATTATTAGGAGCCATTGCTGAAAAAGCTCTTGAAGATACTGAAGTAATTGTTGATAATATGACAAAATATATTGCTAGTAATGGAATCGTTGAATGAAATAAATGAGTCAGCATTTTAGGACTCCCAGGTCCCTCATCTTTAAGTCAGAGTGTTTTTGAATGTGTTTTTGGTTAGATGCCTGAAAAATAAAGTTTGTGGGTAATACAAGTTTAAGAGACTCTCATGTTTGGTTCTATGAGATAAAATATGTCAATACAATAACCTACTGATGAATTCTGAAGGTTCTACAGTGCCTTAAAAAAGACGGTGAGGATAAATTAGACTGCAGAACATCATTACGCTGAACACAGTTTAACAGCCTCGTTGTGGTGGCGACATTAAATCATGCAACTGTGTTGTATGTCAAACATTTTACCAAACCATAGCTTTTTACTTCTGCTGATTGAATTTACCCTTGGAAAATGATAAATGTGGTGTTAATTTGTGGAGATTATCTTCCTGAACACAACGATGAAATATCATAAATTTACTGAGCTCATTTTCTGTAATAATCCAATGGAAAAATCCCATTGCCTTTCTGTCAAGGAACTAGGTTGATCTCAACTTCCTGGTTGTCCCACAAATAAACATCCCTGCACCACTCTTTTTTTACAAGGTGAAAGTGGATAGATGCTGAGGGTGCTGCAGCACCCCCCTTCAACAATGGAGTAACAATGTAAGCTCAGTCCATAGGGACTTGGGTTTGGAAACTGGAGGATCATCAGGTGAATAGCCTATCAGGACCAAATATGGAGTGTGGATTGGTAACGGGAGAAGTGCCAGTTCGCCTCCTGGGCACTGCCGATGTGCCCCTGAGCAAGGCACCAAATCCACAACTGCTTGAGGCACCTGTCAATGGCCAGCCCTTCACTTGGACATCTCTCCATTTAATGGATGTATAGGTCCTGTTTGTGTGTGTGTATTTTAGGCCTGTGTGTATATGACAACAGAGTGAAAACATTTCACCTTGGGTATTAATATTTAAATACACTGAACAAAAGTAAAACGCAACACTTTTGTTTTTGCTCCCATTTTTCATGAGCTGAACTCAAAGATCTAAAACATTTTTTTTTTTTATATAAACACAAAAGACCATTTCTCTCAAATAGTGTTCACAAATCTGTCTAAATCT
>JAPZEB010000003.1:10510079-10527410 GCA_029783705.1 Chaetodon striatus | reverse complement strand
ATTGTTGTGACAGTTTAACATTTTAAGACTATTTAAGGACCTGTAGACTAAAGCACAGCTCAGGCTGCATTTTCCTGACAGAACCCAACCCGAGTCTGAGACATTTATAACCGAGCCCGGCCCGACGCCAACAGACTTTTTCATTTTAAGTCCGAACCCGACCCGAGCCCGACGCAGTTCGTTACCAAACATAGTTATTATTACCATGGTTACAGCTTGTCTGTTTACCGTGATCACACATGGACAGTGTGTAAATGACCATCAAATGGCTGATGTTGCGCACAGTCAAACACGCACATCAGCGTATCACAGCACACACACACAACTGGAACGTAGTCTGTGTTGTGTTTAGGTGTTGTCACAGAAATTACAAACTCCAGCCCTTGAGTAGGCCATAGCACAACACAGCAGCATGTCAAGTGGGCCAAACCCGAACTGAACCCAAAATTTCTGATTTATTATCCAAACCCGTCCAGACCCGTGGGGTTCCAAAGGGTCCCGTTGGGCTCAGGTCGGGTCTCCACACTCGTCTGTAGACATTCTGCCTCCCGGCCCAGTATGAAACAGCTTGTTTCCCACTGCCCCTTAAACTGGCGTGCCTGGTGCATATCATACAACCAGAAAAGGTGCTTCTCTGTGTTGACCTCTGATGCTGAACTCACTGACAAAGTGGCAGTATTTGAGTTGGGAGTGAGAACGTGCTGATCAAATAGAAAACACAGGTGCACCATGTGCATCATGTTTAGAGCATCTGAGGTCTAAGTGCCTCAGTCCCACTCACTAGCAGTTATTTAAGTTAAGTTGTTTTGTTGTTTCGCACAGGGGCGGAGCCAGACACAGAAAACATTCAGGTGCAGCCCACACCAAGGGGCGCCAGGGACACGCTCCCCGGGGAGGTTTTTTCCTCATTTACAGCAGCTATATGCACTACTTTGCAAACCATTTAACATAACAGAATGCCTAAAAATCTAAACATTGTTTGGGGAAAAAAAACATCCTGTAGAGCCTACATCCTATTTTGTATGTAATTGTTCTCCAACTGTTTTCATAACTCTGAGACCATAACACAACAAATGTTGAGGATGACTCATTTTCACTTGCCACTGCCAACTAGAAAGAGGCAAAAAACTGTCTGATTCTTTTTTTTTTTTTAAAGTTATGCAACATAGATGGGAGAGGAATTTGGTGTCAACAGCATTAATTAATCTTGACACCTATTTTTGTTGTACAAAGCTGAAAATTAATGTTTCGCTGACAAATCAGCTACACTGAAATGGATGCGATAATAAGGCAGGCTGCAGACTGCAAATCAAGATTCTCCCAGCAATACCAAGTAGGGCTAACAGAGGAAAACTTACTCAGTTATTTTAGATTTCTTTAGGGAAACGCACAGTAGGATAAACAACATGGGCGTATATATTATTGTCTGAATGACAAAGTGTTGAATGTACTTTTGAGAGAACATTCAGGGGCTGGAGCCCCAGAAGCCACCCCCCTACTCTGCCTCTGCTCTTGCAGATGCTTGTAAGTGATGATACATCTTTTAGGAGAAAAGGAGGTTGACAATTTTCCTCAATAATGACAAAATCAAAGCTTAAACTGTATACTTATTTTCAACCCCTGTACTGACCTTTTCTTTAAAGCACTTTAAACCTTTAGAACTGAAAACACGGACTGAAGATGTAATTCAAGAAGAGGGAGCTGCTATCCATCTGACACTTTTAAAGTAAAATTGAAGGAGCAAATTTACTTTGCTGCACATTTTCCTTTCTCCTCTCTTTTCTTATAGTTAATAGACAGTCAATAATATTCGTATATACATGCTTCATTGTGTATATTAAACACATTATTAGTTTGTATTCCCTAACAGAACACTTCCATATCTATGTTGTGTGTGCATTGTGCATGTGTGAAAGAGTTAATAAAGTAGTTTAATCATTTTTACTGCTCACTTGTTTGTTTTGTGGTTCAAAGAGTAATATATAAAAGTGTATACATGTAAAAGTGAGATTATCATTATGTTAATGAAAATACGTTTGTCCAAAACATTTTAGTGAACGATGCAGAACAGCATGAGATTAATCTGAACGCTTTAATTTTTGACATTTACATTTTACTATATTGGGGCAGGGAGAAAAATGGAGCTAATTAAGAAATGAAATGAATTTAATTAATCTATTGTGGCTTGTGGGAACCCAGCAGCATTGTGAAGGCTCAGTCAACCAAATAAAGCCTATGTATGTGGCAATGTATTCATGTGGTTAAACACTGAAAACACTGTCAATTGACCTCTGGCGTTCTTGTGTCAGTGATGTTTTTCTTTCTTTATTGTGTTTTGGGAGAAAAAGATTCAGCGCTGTCATTTTTAATTGCTAAATCTCTTTTAGTAAGATGAAGAGGCAAATAATGGAGCTTGTGGAAGTTTTAGGAAAGTCTCACAGGATAAGTCTGTCGTAGATAATATCATTAAGTTCAGTATATATCAAGTGAAGTTTTATGATGAGTGTTGTAATTTACTTTGGGCCACCCTCTTTCCCTCAAACTCGTGGTGGATGAGGTAAATTCAGTCTGTGCCGAATGCTTCAGATTCACACCCTTGTCTGGAGCATATACTGTCGGTAGAAAGAAGAATTTTTATAGTAAGAGCAGCTGTGAGAGCCGTGGCTCTTACTCATGTCCTGTGGCTGTGCTGTTTCTGGTCTATTGAGGCTCTTTCAGCTCAGAAAATGTATCTCTGCCTCTTGTACAATAGACCTTTTCTCCCTGTATGATTGTAGAAAATTAGTGCAGTGGCTTTCATACTCAGGCGCAGTCATCAGCCTCCTGCTCACGCTGTTCTTATGTTTAACTGTGGAATACAGACTTCTGGAAATATCTTAATGTGATGTTATATCATCTACAAATGTTCACTTTGTCAATTAAAAAAATGCAATCGGTGCTAACGAGCCGCTAAAACTAAGAGTGTAAGAGGATTTTGTCCATTAAATGAATGTTTCCACTGCACAATGGGCCCACAGTGCTATAAATGAAGTTACCAAAACATATAGGCTACAGCTCAGGGTTTATGGGTCTGCAGCAAGAGGGTAGGTTTTATTTTAACAGTGGTGGAGGGAGCATAAGAAACAGAGGGTTTGGGGGCCCTCCACCAGAAAATTTTGAGCATAAAAAACTTAATTTCCTGCATCAATTAGTGTGGCAGCTGTGGCCCAGAAGGTAGAGTGGGTCGTCCACTAATCGGAAGATCAGCAGTGCGATACCCGGCTCCTCCAGTTCGCATGTCAAAGTATCCTTGAGCAAGATACTGAACTTCAAATTGCTCCCGATGGCTGTTCCGTCAGTGTGTGAGTGTTAAAAACTGAGTAGCAGGTGGCACCTTGTATGGTAGGGCGAATGTGAGAGTAAGAAAAGTGCTTTGAGTGGTCGGAAGAATAGAAAGGCGTTGTACAAGTGCAGGTCCAGGTCCATTTACCATCAACGTATGGTGTAAATGTGACAATATAAGCTCTCTGCTACTATCGTGTTTTTATATTATTTCCCCTGTGTTCCCACTGAAATCTACACCTATGGTCTGTGGGTCTTAAAGAGGAAAGAAGAAAACTCCCAGAAGAGCTTTGTATAAATATAGTAAAATGGGAGAAACCTTGGAAAGGCCAGTTTAACACTAATGTAAAGTGAAAGGGTTTCCGATTTAAAATTCAATTGCTGACATTAGCCACTGCTCAGCCTACATTAGCAGGGTTTTATTTAGATTTGGGGGGTGTTTTCACTGTCTAGACTTCTGAAGTGATGGTTCCAGGGCTAACGTTAAGCTAGCTGTTCACACTCCAAGCTGCAGACGTCTTGCTTGTTAAACCACAACATATAATTTTCTATTTCCAGACATTAAATATAGAATCTTTGACATGTGACATGTGTGAGGGGCTTAATGTGAAATTTCGAGGGTAGAAGTTGTCTGGACACGGTCCTAAACATGGAGGTGCTGGAGCCAGATGCTAGCAGTCAATGCCCTAAACAACAGCAACAAAACTGATAGTGCTAACTTTGCTAACCAGGGGGGGACCTGAGGGTAGGTACTTTGCTTCCACAACCATGATGTCCCGCTATCAGCGGTAGCCACTGTATAAGCGCAGTGCAAAGCAGTAACAATGAGCTAGCCAGTGGGATACACATGCACTAACATGCACTCATGGGTAGACAGGTTTATCACTGTAAACCACAGAAGCTTGCACTACAACACACACACACAGAGGTAGCGTGACTTCATTCTCTGCTCAGGACGCCATTACTCAACTATAACATGGCGAATGGTGGTTTGCGGCTTTATTCATGCTTTGAATGTTGCATAGCATACAAGGTCTTAAAGGGCCCTGACAAACCAAGCAGGGGTCGACTGTCGGTCAGTGTTTGGCTGTCAGTGAGCATAGATGGCGGCATCCTTTGGTGAATGAAATCACTTAAGTCATGAGGAAGTGAGATCAAAACAGACTTGTGACAAGGTATGATACATTTTTTAGCCATTGAGCTCTTTAGTAGAAATAGTTGTGATTTTTTCTGTGTTATTGTTCGCCATAAGTATGCTTTGGTCTTTCAATATCGGATTGTGTTGTTAATGTGCTGACTGGCTAACTAGTGTCAAGATGATCCTCTGGGTTCCCCTTTGAAAGATGAATACAGACTACCACTGTCTGCTGGTATGGAGTGTTATTTCCTCTCAAGCAGGCGCAAAACGTATGTGCTGGTTGGTCGTATAGGCTAAAGACTTCGCAGTGTGTTCAAGTGCAACATTTTGGCCGAGACAGGGGATGTGAGGCGACGCAACAATCGGCTTTCGTTATCGCTAGTTTGGTGTGTGTGGGCCTTAAAAAGCAGCTTCAACGAAGCTGTACAAAGTAACAAAAGTTGCCTGAGGCAAAAAATTGATTACACTTTTCAAATAACTTGTCAAACACTGGTTATAAATTAAAATGCATGCATTAAATAAATTATGCTCTCTCTCTTTTTATGTAAGTGTGTCTGTGTATGCACATCTACGCATGTGTTTGCATCACCATACCAAGCATAACAAAATCATGTAGACTTCAGGCTCACTTTCCTAGCTAATGATTTAAGTAGGGCGTCATTAGGAAGTCGTTGACAGCTGCAGCGGGACATTTGTCATCAGTGAAAAGGAGATTTTGAGGAGTGACATTAATGAATAATGCCGCCTTAATCAGAAATGTATGCCATGTTGCCTTAAGCTAACTATGAAGATTTATTTCGATCGTATCAAGATACTCAGTTTCAAAACTCTGGAATCTATCTTTGCAAACATCCTAATTGGTAGAGTGAAAGTAAATCTACCAGGCAAACAGCAACAACATCCCTCATGTTGCTGCTGTGCAGCTCCATCAGTATCCTCTGTGTGTGCAATCCACTTTGCAATCCAACGATGTCTAATGTCCACTTACGGAAGTTTGACCAGCCTGGTCTGGCCCAGCACAGACAAAGATCCCAGCTGACTGTGGCATCGCACAGCTAAGAGTGTTTTCCTGTTAACGCAGATCAGCAGTGACACTCAGGATTAAATCTGTCCACGGTCTATATACACACATGGTGTGGCAATAAACACAAGCAACAATAGCCCGATCTGCAGTTTCTTCATTTCTCTGCTTATATCCAGCTCCGCTCGAATCATCTGCCTGTAATTGAGGTCTGGGAGTCACATTTCTGCATCTCTTAGAAAAACTGAGAGTGGATGCTGGCAAAAAAAGGAAGTCTATTTTTTCTGGGTTAGAGATTTGTTTGTGCTACTGATGAAAAGTGTGTCTGCGCACTGCACTGAACTGTGGCTGTTACTTGTTCAGGTGTTAAGTGTGTAAGTATGGTATCTGATTTAAGAGAAATGAAAATTCCAGCGTATAAATAAACACTGTACTGGCAAAGTGACACAAATGGTGTGAGGATAGGATATTTTTCGACTGGCTGTTACAGAGAAAAGTGACCGTTGGAGACGGAATAAAAGGGGGAGTTGTCAAATGAGAGGAGAGGAGGAGGGCAAGGAGAGAAAGACCTCCGCCAAGGTCATACCCTCTCCATTTATCACCAGTGTTTGTCACAGTGGTCCCCATGTCCTATAGCATGCTATGGTCATCTTGCTCTCTGTACCACTGGGACAACTTTCTCCGTTAGCATGACATGCCACAGTGAATGTCTGTTGATTACCCGCCACATGCACTCACCACCGATCCATAGACGACATTATTCGGGTACAAAGCAGAAGCCGGAGAAGGATAATGTTTCCTGAAAAACCACTCGTGTGTTGATAACTGACACCTTAAGTCATGCATATTGATTACGTCCTGGAGGCATTAGCAAAATCAGTTGAATCTGCAGAATGGAGAGGTGGAATGAACGCTGCTGCAGCGAGCGAAAGACATTTAAAGACATTTGAATACAAAGGGCTGTGCCGTAGTGATAGGAGATGTAAATAAACCAGCCATCAGGATGCATTAGCTTCAGCCTGAGTAGCAACGATACACCACTGTGATTGACTGTGTTCGTTAAATGAGAAACAGAGCAACCAGGTGGATGAGTCATTCTGAAGTCATGCCCTCAACAGACGGCCTCATTGTCCTCTGTGAAAACATTTTCAAGACTTATTTATGGGAAAGTTTCTATCCACTTCATTGGCTAACTTCATTTTTGCAAATTACCCCGAAAAAAGACTTGCCCTCCATTTAGATGTCAGTGTCTTTTCAATTATTGTTATTATGATGAGGTGTGGTGTGCTGCGGCTATCGGTGCGCTTCCACCTACTGTATGATGCCCTTTTTATTTAAGTCTAAGGTGGTTATAAAGCCCATAATCTGTAATCATGGTGACAATAGCGAAGTCATGCCTTTAATAAAGAGCTGCAGCACTCCAGGTGTTCTGGAACCAGACCAATGTTTGTGCAGAAGTCACGGGGACAGACAGTGTTTGCAGCAACACATTTTTCCAGGAAAAATGTCTCTGGCTTCCCGGCATGTACCTCAGCAGTGAGGAGAGAGGCACCTCTTCGGATTTCCTGCTGAAATCCAATGTGGCATCTTCAGTTTCCAGAGAGGCGCGTTATGGCTTTTCAGTCGTGATTATGAGGTAACCACCACCACAGACAGGAGATGGAGACCACATGAAACTTAACACCACAGTGAATGTACATGAAAAAATGACAGCACATGGACGCTCTCCTGGAAAATAAACGCACGTGCACACATGCAACCAGTACTACTGCAAGCAAATATACCGCTCACACTAATGTGTATGTGTACCAAAAAGCCCTACAGACACATACCAATCACAGCTCCGCCAAGCTCAAAGGCATTTATTATTAATAGAGGAAATCATAGGAGGCTTTTAATTGGAGATGCTCTAGTCGGTGTCTCAGAGGTAAGCGGGGTGCTGTCACTGTCGATCTGCAAACTTCCTCAGCTCGGAGAAAAACGACGGGACGTCGCACTTTCATGTGCACCTCCTGTTGACTGTGAAGGATGTAATTTGAAGCTGTCCTTCTCCTCTCACCACAGCTTCTGATTAGCAGCCCTGACTCCCAGGCTGGAGCATGCTAATTCAGGAACGGCAGTCTGGGAATCACCACCATTAGTGGCAGGTATAGAGAGTAAACGGCATAATATGCAAATGAAGGGAAGGCATCACCTTGGCTGTCAATCACCAAAATGAAAAAAAAAAAAAAAAAATTCTGAGCGGCCGCTAATAATACCTCACCAGAGGGAGGAAGTGGAGGAATGCAGATGAAGAGAGACAGGGAAAAGGAGAGAGGATAAAAGAAAGCAGTGTGGAATCAAAGCCGGCTGGCCCGCGCACATGTGAAGCTGTGATCGAGGCGGGCGTTCAGGCAGTCTGTGTGAAATGAGCTCAGACACTGTCGTGAGTTAATGACAGGAAGGGCTTCAATGCCAGGACACTCGTCATCATCAGAGGTGGTTTGCTGTCTGCTGTCACCAGTGTGTCTCCTTTAGTGGTGAAAGAAGTACCCTGACCTTCTTCTTGAAGTAAAAGAGGAATACCACAGTGTCCAAAAACTCTGTTACAAGTAAAGGTCCTGAATTGAAAATTTCACTTTTAGGGGGACATACTGGCAGAAATGTAATATAATTTAATAAGTATGTTTTTATAGTGTATAAGAATCGTTACGTTTTCATTACCCTAGAATGAGTCCTTTATATCTACATAGGGGGCACATCCTTGTCCATAAAGTCCACCACGTTGCATTTCCATTTTTCTACAGTAGCCCAGAAAGGACAAACCACGCATTAGTTCTAGATAGGGCCATTCACTGTTTCTCATTGGCCACCTCAGCTAGCAGCCCGTACATGATGAGCAACTTCGGAAAAACACTGACTTTTTAACATGACACTGCTTTATTCAGTGTTTTTACTGTTTTAAATCATCAGGTGTCTTAGTTCTGGTGAGGAGGAGACCTCTGTGGATCATCAGCTCCCGCTAAATAGCTCCTGAACATTGAACACTGAAGTAAGTGAGAAGTTTCAGCTAATTTCAATCTGCAATTCTCACTGCCAGATGCCACAAAATCCCCCTAAATCTTACACACTGCTCCTTTAAGTAAAAGTAGAAAGGTAGTTGCACCAAAATATACAGTATGTAAAGTAGTAAATGTTAAAGTTCTCATTAAGAATTATTTCACGATAATGTCATATGTGTACATCACTTTAAAGTTGCAACTGGTAACAATGAAGCTCATTTTAACTACTTTATATACTGCTGTGTAATTTAATCTATAATAATACATCAGAATTTATTTGTTGATGGTGTTTTGTTTGATAATCTATATCTGCAAAGTAAACAGTTTAGTGGGGTAAAATGTACACTACTTGCCACCAAAATGTGGTGGGGTTAAAGTATTATGAAACAAAAAATGGAAATACTAAAGTAAAGCACAAGCATCTGACAATTTTACTTCTTTTTTTAATTATAACAGCTTCCTCTGACAGTCTCTTTTTTAACGATAGCAGCACAGCAGAGGCATTCAGCAAGAATGTTAATATCACACATTTCATATGAAGAGGTGACAATATCTATTTAAAGCCTGAAACTACCTGATGTTCCTTGGGTATTTGGGTGTTTGAACTCAGACCCAATGTGCCGCAGACCTGTGGGTCAATCACAGTGTGCGGGCTGGCATGAGGATCTGAAAGTCTCTCGTTTGTCACATATTGACCCACTTTGCCTGACAGCTTACAAATCAGAGCCATCAGTCTATGTGCTGCATGTGTCTATGTGTCAGGCTGTGCTGAATTTCTTTTTTTTTTCACATTTGAAACTTCTGAGGTTTTCAAATTAAGCTTCAAATGTCACCTTTTATATTTTATAATGTCACCACCCTAAAAGAAAATTTAAAAAAATCCTTAATTTAAATATTTGATTCAACTGATTAAATTACTTAATCTTTTTTTAATTAAATCAACTTTCTTTTATGAATGAATGTAAGTTACGGTGCTATAAACTGCTGCCTGTTGTAAGTGGATCTGATGCTAGCATAATGGGCCCGTTTTTAGCATGTGAGCTAAGTGGTCAATGGAGACAACCAAAAATATCACTGCTGTTTTGCGTCATCACCACCAACATCACCAACTGGGAGGACACCACAGCTAACTAACCTGATAACCAGAGGTTGATCCATCACAGCAGGCCCAGTCTTGGTGCCTGTGCCGGTAAGTGGCGTACCCAGGAGAACCTCCTGTGTTAAACACTACAAGTCTAATTTTCGTTTTGGCCGATCGCTGTAGAGCACTCACAGATAAATGTTGCACTGTCTGCATCAAAACTGTGCAGGAATATCTACTTTAAACAGAATGAACAAACATGCAAAAGGAAAAAAAGCTGCGCAGCACTCAAACATTTTAGAATTTAAATGTTAATGTCAATAAGGCTTCGATGCTTCAAATTATTCGGAACAGCCCTATGTGTGTGTGTATGCACACACCCTCCAGTGCCACCTCTCCTCATGGAGCTCCCCCATGAGGTTTCTGGTGCCTTACCTCATTTGCACTCATCACAGCAACTTGGGACTGGGTTGACAGGCTCATTTTCCCCACTCTGCATGGAGCAGCACAGCAGCAATGCCTAGGAACAACCCGGCACCCAGAGTGGTTTTATAATTAGCTACTTGCTCTCTGCCACTAATGTACATGGAGCAAGAGCCTCCCTCTGAGTGTGTATGGTTGGCAGACACTCAACATGTGCAAGCCACTGCTGATGATAATATGTAGGTGTATGGTGGGATATATTGACTGAGGTTGCAGTGACAGGCTGAAGAGAGGTGAGAGATGGAGGCGGGCGGGGTTGAGATCGTGTGTAGATGGCATTGGTCGTCTCGCCGCTCAGCAGGTGAGAATTGCGCCTGGAGCTGGTGGCTGATTGCTTTGATGTGAAATGATTGCATTTCACGTGGCTCTGGAGGTGCACAGACCACAGGCATGGCCCTGGTCTCGATGTCACATGGTCAGTCAGGCTTTGGTTCACCAGTGCTGTACCCCATGGGCCCAGAGGGCCGGGGGCAGGTGTAGCTTTTGGTACATAGGGGAGTGTTACGGGAAGTGAGAACTCAGCTGTAGGTTGCATCTCCAGGTAATGCCTCAAGGTAAAAGAGCATGGTCCTGGCAAGGAGGTGAAAATGAAAAAGGGAGGAAAGGTCTCTCTGGCAAGGGTTAGCAGGTTCAGTCCCTCAAGGACATGCCCCTTCAACAGCAGTGAACAGAACAAGAGAGAGACTGTCGGGTACATGGTATGAAATGTGGTAAGAAAGAGAGCATGGGGAAAAATAGTAAACTTCAGAAATAAGTGAAATTACTACAATCTGTTTTTGTTTTATTTTTATTCTTTTTAATATTGACTTGGTTCTACAAGCCTTTTGTTGCAAGCCATTCAACTTCAGCTGCCTTATTGCCTTCATAAAAACAAGTTCATACTTGTGGGCTCTGGATGCTATGAAGCCACACAGGATTACAATGTACACAGTATCTCTGCTTCCCTACCACCTCTGTGCTCTTTTTTTCCTGCCTCCATAGGACAGACAGCATCTGTTGTTCAGCCACGCTTATACAGCGGATAGAACATCCACCGAGTGTAGAGGTGGAAATGGAGCGATCAATTAGATTTTAACAAATGACTTTCTGTGTATTACCCAGCAGCTGTTAAATCGGTCAACCTTAGCACACTCCCCTCTCTGAGGGGACGGAGGAGAGGGCTTGTCTGCACTGCTTGCTGTATCATGGCAAACTGCAGAGAAAGTCAGCCGTGGCCTCGGGCGGGAGTGTGCTACTCGTAGCGTGGCTTTGGACGGAGATGGAGGGACGGAGAATGGAGGATGGAGGTGGGTCAGCTGGACCCAAGAGGCCCCTGGTGGAGATGATGCGGGGACTCAGGGCCAGGAGATGGGCATGCTACATATGGAGGTCCACAGTTACCTCAGGCAAAGGCCGGCTAGGCCATTTGTTCACTTCCTCCACACTTAAATATATAAATATAAAATATCCCACTGTATCTATTACACTCTTGCACACTCACAGGCATAGACACACAGCATGTGCAGAAACAAGTATGCACGCACAGGCACACTTCAGAAAGGACAGACCTACTTTTAGTCCTACTAGTAACCCCCGTCTTTCAGGGCACGGGCACAACTCAGCGACTCAGCTCCCTAAATGATGTAGTTTTATGGCAAAGTGCTACTAATGGCTCAGCAGAACATCTTAAAAGGCCACTTAAAAGATAGCGGGCTCATAAACTGTGTGACACACAGCAGTGGGATCTGACCACACAATACTCATTTTAGAGACTGAATGCATGTGGCGCACACATGTGTGTGTGTGTGTTGGAGATATGGAGGGATGGCCGTGTATAAGGTGTGAGTGTATTTGCAAGCATGGCTACACCATTTCACATGTGTTGTCGCCTTGTTCAGGGTATATTTTCCAATAGCTACCAGATTGGAAACAGGCAAGAACGCTTGGATGTGTGATGATGGAAGCAGGAAGTTATTCTCACCTCGGACACATAGGTGGATCCAAAACAGATCAGATGTCTAACATGCATGTCCTCTGTATTCTGTATTTCCTGGGAGGAAAAAAAGAAAATAGCACTTAGAAAGCTGCTTTTTTTTCCCCGCTGTTGTAATTCAGAGCTGTAGACAATAGTTAAATCAGTAAAAAGGAACTACATCTTTCCAGCTGCACAGGCACTGTAATCACCGAGCACATTAGAGCAGAAAGCCTCTACTTATGGAAAGTACTGTAAGATGGCAGAGAGGTTGGCGCAGTCTACCATTATGTTTTGATAAGATGGTTGCCATGCTAACCCTTACGGAGATGAAAAAATGAAAATGCGTAAAGTCTGTCACATAACCTTGACACTGTTTTATGGAGAAAAGAAGTTTCATGTAGGTTTGATCAAGAGGGGACAAAATTTGCAGAAGATTCAATAGCGTCTCAGCAGAAAGCAACACTGTTTGTAGCCATGCAAGCTATCTAACTATATACTATATTCATTTTTAACAACTAGCTATAGATGGTTCAACGTCAGCTGGATGTTAGGCATCTATAGCATGATGGTGACTTGTTTCCTACATTTTTGTGTCTTGTTTTACCAATTGTAAACATAAGAAAATGTTTTGTTGAATTTTTTTCTTTAAATGTGTAAGACTGACTGAGAGGAATTTTCATCCAGGCATTTCAAAACACCCAAATTAATAGCAAGCTTATAACAGATTGGATTCTGCCTTTCTGCCCACGGAGTAGTAGCAGCAGCAGCAGCAGCGGAGAGAGGACATCCGCACAACAAACATTGCTGCTCTGACTCATCCTGATAAAGCGAAAAAATGTAATTTTGTTTATGATGAGAATTACTCTCCAAATTAATTTCCACAGCAATTAATCTTGATGCCTCACCTATAAGATGTGCTGTGCTCTTTGGGAGAGGTGATAAAACGCAAAATAATTGAATTGATTATTTAATATATTTTTGTAATGACTAAGCTGGAATGGTTTTTTCTTTTTAATGGAGTTTTTTCCATCATGAACGACCTATGTTGTCTTTGTTGTTCAATAGCCTCTGGGCTCTCAGATATTTAATAAATATCCCTTTATTGTGCTTTACTCTGTAGGTGAAGTACTGCCTCTTGTGCCTTTCATATCCCCCTCCCCCATTCAGTTACCAAGCCCCCTAACCCCATTGAGGAGCATTTCTTAATTAAACCTTTATTTATCTACTTGATTGGTATATAAGAGGGGACAGGGTTAAGTCTGCCATTCTCTATCTCATATTGGGACTTGACTGGTTTCAGCCCAGAGGGAATAGGTCTTTATAATTTCAACATCAGGCCCACTGAGTGCTATAGTTTGCATAGGCGTGTAAGATAGGGGCTTAATAATAGGGAGGTGAGACAGCGAGTCGTCCTGTGGAGGGATGGAAACTAATGAGATGGGGTTTGTGAAACAGAGGAGGGAGTAGAGGAACAGAAGGTGGAATGAAAATGATAAACAAAACAGAGCAATTCAGACCTGATAAAGATTCTCATATTTTTTTTACCTACTAGATGAAATAATGCAAAAATGCTTCTGTCTGGGGCTGAGTCATGGTGCCTTCACGCCAGCACACTATGGAAGAAAAGCCGTATTACCTTGGACATTTTATTTCAGTGGGGCTGTGGGGCAGAAAGCAATTACACTAACAGCAGTGAAGAACAAATCTTTTGAAGGTGAACAACACCAGCTAAATTTTAATATTGGAATATTTGTTCAGCACTCAGGAGTGGGGGTGTGATGCATTTTTTTCATTTAGAACTTTTAGCACTTCTATGAAATATGCATCAAACGTCACCACTTATTGGCTCCGTTCTCAGGATTTTGTTGTTTGGTCGGTTCACAAAATTATGCAGACTGTCACTGGACTGCAAACATTGCTGCTCCCCAGTTTGCCAAATTTCACCCCAATTTATTTTAGCTTGACCATCATGCTTGACCATCAGTGGTGGGTCACAGCCTGTCTCAAACCTTACAGGAGAATGTAAATCTTCTACAGAAACTGCCCAAGCCAAATGCATAAACAAAAAGCAACAGCAGCTAAGACATTGGGAAATTCAGCAAATTAACTTGACAGTGGTCAAAGTAGTTCTCCAGTTTTGTATTGTTCAATTCTACAATTGAACAATACTACCTTAAAAGGGCTGTATTCACAGTACTTAAAGAAATTTACCTTCAACCTGTATTAAAGGTTCTGTACACTGCATTAATATAGCAGCAAACAACTACTTGCTAATTAAAGATATAGTGCAGTAATGGCGTCCTGAGCAGAAAATGAAGTCACCCTCCCTCTATAGCCCATTTTCCACCAAGCAGTACAGTTCAGTTCAGTACACTTTTTTTAACGTTTCCAGTTAAAATAGTAGGAGCTGTGAACACTGCAGTCTGCTCATTGGTCAATAGCGGACGGTCACTCTGCTCAGGGCTGAGTTGTGCCTGGTTTTGAAGCTTGTGTAACTACTGTCATACCGTGGAGAGTTTTACATACATTAGTAATCTGTAACCATAAAATGAAAATATGTTTTGCTGGCTCTTGTAGCAACTGTAATCTGAGAATAATAATTCACTGGGCAGAGTTTCGGCAATTTTTAAGGTGGAACGTTTACTTGTTATGTTGCTTAATGTATCAGTTGGCAACATCAATCCATCAGCACACCATAAATTTCAATGTGACAACTTTGACCATACACTTTTAGTAATAAGTGGATCTTCAAGCGTTAAAAAAAATATATATCAATTTTGACCAGATTATGTGAAATCTAATCCTAAAGAAAAGCATTGCGGAGCATTGTTCCTGTGGGCACCAGCAACACTAAACCCCTGAGTTTGCCTGAGAAGGGTGAAAATGCATAAACTGCTATTTTTAAATATCCCATGGAGAGAGTCTCTCACTGCAGCCTGTTCTATTTGGTTCTGTAAATGTTGGCGCACAACCTCGTTCTGTGGACAGCGTACAAGGTGCAGACTGATAAAGGAGGAAATACAGTGAGTGCTGGAGTGTGACAACAACCCCGCCCACATACTGTTTGCGGTGGAAACGCTACAGTCTAGGTACCCTGTCTGAAGGGTCACTTCTGGTTCCAAAGATACCGTACCGAAAGTGTTTGGTGGAAACGGGGCGTATGTGTGTCATAATCCCTGCTTCTCTGTTCTTTGTTGTGGTAGATTGTCAGGGTGTGAGTTCCTGTTTGTGTGTATCCCATAGATTTATAATAAGTCCTCGATACTGGATGCAAACATCTCACCTATTCATTCAAATGGAGTTGCTCGCCTGGCGCAGATGTCAAGAAAAAGTTTTTAAGGCATACTGAATATGTGCAGTGGTGTTTTCATATTTGTAAAACCTTCCTTGAGCAAAGAAAAGTGATTTAAAAATATAATAATGTAATGTCTATGAGCTGAGCAGGAAACAGCACTGGCCCTGTCTCATAGACATTACATTATGATGAAATCACTAACTTTTAAACACTTTTCTCTGCTCAAGGAAGGTTTTACAAATATAAAACCTCCATGGATCAAAACTACTTGACCTTGTTTTGTCAGTTCAAGGTTGTCAATATTTTACAGACGTCTCTTTTATAATAGTGGCCTATATGTGGAAAATGCTTTTTGGGGCCGCAAGTGATTTTTTTGCTGCAATACCACAAGTGGCCACCAGAAAAATTTAGTTGCAAGGCTGAGCTGCTTTCCTAGGGACCTGGTGTATCCAACTAGCTAGCAAGTTGCCACCACTCTGCACTGCACTCATACTGCATCTTCAGCTGATATTGCCTCACAAAAGCATAATGCCCACCTGTCAGATTCCCTGCCCTTTAACACTGTTTTCTCTGTCAGCACTATTGCCATTGTTTGCCCCATTTGCAGTATTAGCACTGTTAACTGCTGGCCCCCAGCTCAGCCATCTCCATGTTGAGAGACGTGTGCAGACAATCCTGTTTCAGACTGTAAATCATCGATAGGCTTTAAATGTCATAAACAGCTCCTTCAATTGACTTTTTGGCCACTTGGGGGCAGCGCATCAAGCTGTTAACACAACACTGGCATATTATCACCTCAAGAAGTTGATATGGCTAATGGTGACAAAAGGCCTATTTGCACTTCCAGCACTCATGGGGCAGCATTATCATTTATATGGAGCCGACTCAGTGATTATGACAAATTTAAGTCCAATACTAACTCTCCTTTTAACTCTGGTCCTCCAACTCCTGAGGGAATGGCTCTTTGGCTCCACTATGCTCACCAGCTCATCGCTATATTTGTTTGCCATTTGGTGTTGCACAGGGAGTGTGCACAGGCAGGTGATAATTTACCATAGGTTCCTCCCTACAAGCAGATTCTTTTGCATTACACATATTTATCTGACCTATTGTTAATATAAAATATTGACTGAGCAGCTTTAAGATGTACTCAAACCTCAAAATTCAAAGTACTCATTGTTAAGTATATTGCTGCATAAAATGCATATTTGGATATGTTTTGTGACCTCATATAATTTGTCTGGTCCTGTGCAATGTTGGACTTATTGTGGTTTGGCCACTTTACTCCAATTTGAGCACACAGTAACACTACATCAGTGTCACATGGAGAAAAAAATACCTGCACCTAGTGGGAGAGCCTCATTTTCTTGATGAGTAATTTAAAGGTTAAACCAACATTAAATCTCATAGAGCGAAAAAACGGCTGCTGTACTGCTCTCCGTGGTTTTAGGCATGCTCTTCCAGCCACACCTCACAGCAGGTGTTTGGCAATTACAGCTGATGGAAAACACCTGCTGTCATATCACTGATTGAAGTGTGGCCAGAGGTGTAACATTTTTCAAAACCATAAAGAGCATCACAGCAGCAGCGTTTTATCCTACATGATAACCTATGATATAATTATATGTTGTTGCACTGTTTGGGCATTGGGTCCTTCTATCCTTTAAATGCTAATGTTAGGGGTTTTTTTTTTTTTTTTTGGGCCATCAAGTGCTTCGTGCACCCATTGGGTTGTCAGGGTTACCGGTGACATTCACACTCTTGCCTTGCATTTGAGCAGGAGAAAATTGCTTCCTACATGTTCACAGCCCTAACCTGTAAGAGGAATTTTCATGTTGCAGCTGGGCTTACTTCTCCATCTGTCTTTGGACAGTTAAACTCATTTAAAAACATTGCAACTAGGTTCTTGTCAGAACAATAATGCACATATTGTAGATTCAAGAAATAGGATTCACCATTGCTGAGTAGTTCACTTTAAACATGAAGACAACATGCAG
>JAPZEB010000003.1:10451456-10489518 GCA_029783705.1 Chaetodon striatus | reverse complement strand
GCTTCTATATATGCTTCAGAGAGGGTTGAAACAAACAAACAAACAAACAAACAAACAAACAAAAAAAGGAAACAAAGATGCATGTTAAGATATAAAATGTCAGTAAGCATCACAAAGTGTGTGATTTTTAAATTGGAGAAAGGATTTTTCAGTCAAAGTTGAAACAACAAAGATATAATGGGCTAAAGTGTGATTTGCAGTGCCCACCCTGTTGACTCCAATAAAACTGACACCAAAGTCTGGCTCCTCGAAAACTGTCACCACTGTCATCATGACTATTCCTTCTTTTATATTTTCCTTGGTAACTCACAGGAAGTAAACAAGGACCAAAGCTGTTGCCCTAGCACTAGAATAGCTATGAAGACAGAAATTGTTCGATGTCCAGGTTTGGTTTGCAGGTTTACATTCATGCTACTGCCACTTTGATTGAAAGAAGTTTGGTTCTGAACCATTTATCCATTACTTTTAGTCAAGGGTGCAAAAAATGTACATATGGGGGGGGGCACATATTCATCTGGGTGCCTTCCCAAAGAAATTTTCAACATCAAACACTTAATTTTGTGCTTTCTGGTGAGTTTGTAAGCACCAATTTGTGCCTTTTCTGCATCAATGATTCTTCCTTCTTCAAGTTGCTCTGTGTGTTTTATGGCAGTTTGTAACCATTGCTTTTGAGGTTGCATACTGCCACCACCTACGTTACTGGAGGCATTGTTGGGTTTATGAGTTACATTTTAGTATCCTCTACGACTGTAATGTTTTTTGGGGGGAACAAATGCATGTGTTTTAAATATCTAAATATCAAAATATATGCCTATGCTTTCAGTGATCTAGGGTGTTTCAATAATCAGTAATAACAGCACTTGGTGTGAAGTCATCTCCTGTACATAAGGTTATTGTAGCTAAAGCAGTAAATATGCATCAGATCAACCTCACAGTAATTTCTAATTCTATATGCGTTTATTTTCCTCTTATTTCTATTCTTTCAAATGAGCTTTCCTTAGACACTGACTGTACCCAGCACAATGTCAAATAATCCTATCCACATCCTAATCCTGATTTATCAATGGTCATGCCGGGTCAGCTAAACGCATGGGAAGACAAGTCATGCACGGAAAGAACCGGTGTGAACCCAGAGTGCTGTATTGCCAACTTTTATTGCACTTTGTAAGCAGATGCTGTACAGCAGCTGTGCAGAGAAGTTATTCCTCAGTGTGACACAACGAACCATAGCAGAACTAGGACATAACCCATCCAAAATTAAATTACTCCTGGTCACAACTGAATACAGTAACGATTAGTTTGCTTTATATCAAAATTAAATCCAAAAAAATAGTCGCACAATTTCATCGAGAAAGCTATGACAAGTATGACAAATATCTACAAGGTTACATGAGGGATGTGGGCTGAGGATGACGGAATAACTATCAAAAATGCAGATCGATCTTTTTCATACGTGGAATTTCCTACAGTATATACAAACATATGACATAACAAGTTCTCCTTTCTCTCCTACATGCAGTAAGATATCGTGATGGTTTGTGTTCTTTTAGTGGTGTATCAACACTTCATGAATGAATCTAAATCTCTGTTACTCTTTTTCAAAGTCTATCTTTCTCTTGTATCAAGAGGAGACAACAACAACAACGGGTAAACAGTCTTCCTCCTCAGTGGCTGTCATGGCAACATCATTATAGATAATTTAACCCACAAACAATGCTCTCGCTTTCTCATACACGCACTCACACGCACAGACGCACTCATTAGTGATATGATACATTTTCTAAAACTTTAAACCAGACCCCTGATACAGTACGATACAATGACACATCAAAAATGTACAGAGTGATTAGAAGAGAAGCAGTTCCTGTGTATCCTGTATACACAAAGTCAGTGGGAGACCATTTTGGTCTTAAATGTCTGTCAGTTCTTGGAGGAGTGGTAAATGTTACTGATCTGCTTCATTTTCCAAGTTCTTTTTTTCCCCACAGCCAATCCTCTTCTCTGTGAGGTTTGGCCTGGGCGTGGTGTGGTCGCTAACTCTTCCCCATCTTAGCGATCAGCTCATCACAGATCTTTGTCAACTCCTCGATCTCTTTGTTCTGTAAAACAATTGTTGCAATTAGATTTATATACTTGGATATTCACCTATGATTTTACACCCCAGGACTGAGGAATTCTGACTGACCTTTTGCTCCAAAGTGCGCTCTAGAGAGTCCACCTTCATCTGCTCCTTCCTCAGACTGGCCTGGTAGGCGGCCTGCTCCTGCTTGGCCTTGGCCCGCACCTGAGCTATGTCTGTGTTAGCCCTGGAAAAACACACACAAGTGATACAATGAGAACAAATCACCTCTCTGTGACCCCCATAAGCCTGGGAAGTCTTAAGAAAGCACAAGCTCACATTTGCAAAGCCTATACAGATTAAAATCTTCAGAAATGCTGTCTGTCTTCCACTCAGCCCTGAGGTTCATAACTTGTGATCCTGACCTGGCCACATTTTGCTGTGCCGCAGGACCAGCATTGGTTTTGATTAATCTGTATAGCTTTAATACATCTGCTTCCACCCTATATTTCAACCCTTTTAACTCTGAACCCACATTGTCTTGGTCCTCGTTCACTGAACAGGTTGTAGCTCAACCTTCCCTCCATCAGAGCTTACCTTGGAAAGACGTAATTCTCTCATAGTTCACCTTAGACATGGAATAATCTGAAAAAGACCTTAAAAATGGACTCTCTGCTGAAATTATGGCTGTTAAAATGCCTTAATTTGATATCTTGTTTTAAGTGATTGTAAATGTTTTTAACTATGCATCTACTCCGCAGCATGTTTACTGTCCTCTATTGTAACTTTTAGCTTTTATACATTTCTATTATTGTTGTTTTGTATTATTTTATTTCTGTTTTAACTGATTTTGATATTGATTGCCTATTTAACTTCTTTTAGGTTTGCTTATTAATCGTGTTTTCCATCACTGTTCGTGCTCTGCAGCATTGAAAATGAGGGTTTCCCAGATTCTCCAAGTCTTAAATACAGGTTTGAAAGACAGCCTGTATTCAAATATGTATTTCATATGGGCATGAAGTTATTGTGAGTGTATTGTGGTGTTTTCCCTTTTGGAAAATAAAAGAGTCATGGTGGAATAAACTCCAGATAATGAGTCTCACTTGTCTAGTTTCTCCTCTGCATTAATCTTCAGGGCTTGATAGCGCTGTTCCTCCTTGCGCACCCTGGACAGGTACTCCTGTGCGCACTTCTTCAGAACCTCTTCATTCTGAGTGAAGTGAGAAATATTTTAATTACTTGCCACAAGGATTGCCAAACTAAATATTAGATGACTTACAAGGCTGGGGCATGTAGAAAACACTCATTAGTTGTGAATAATTTGTCACCTTGCGGAAGCCTTCCAGTACGTCTTTCATCTTCTCGTAGCGTCGGAAGAGGTCGGCGAGAGACTTTTCCACGGAGTTGAGATCAGCCAAGGCCTGGTCCTTCTCCATGATCAGCTGCTGGATGGTGTGGTGAGAGAGAGACTTCTCTTTCTGGTCATCCTCTGATGGATAAACACAAGTATACTGTAGATCAGATCACCAGTCTGTGTGCTGAAGCGTCTGCTGTAGCGGGCTCAAATGTCAGCACATATATATACACAAACACTTAACTGTATATCAAGATGGATTTGTGAGTTAGTATGATTTAACAGCATTTTATACACTATATGAGTATTTCTGCAGCATGCAAACAAAAACACTCAACAATGGGGAAATCAAAGAGACCTGTAATCTATAGAAACAGAGCTGGTTTGCTTTAATAGACTTCCATACTCTTCAGAATTAAATGACAAAGCTCCCAGCGTACTGCAGCCCCCTCCCAGCTTTCCCTTTCCTTTCCTGTCACAAGCTTAGACAGCCAACCTGCTTAACCCACTAATTCTGCAGCAATGACTTTTGCAGCACAGAAGCAAAATGCAGATGTGCATTTAAAGGTTTCCAGTATGTTATTGTACATCTTAAAGGTTTGTATAATGTTGTGCTTAATAGCAGCAAATGCAGGATAACATGAAGTAAATTTTTACCCGTAAAAAAAAAAAAGAAACAGTGTCTTGACATACAGGATGAAATGCAACAAAAATGGACAAACAAATGTTTTTGGATGAGATGAAGAAAGTGAGCAAATCTGCTCCTCTCTCAGATAAACAGGTGGAGAGATGTCAGCAGACACAAACAAGTGAAGGACAATTCTGCGTTACTCACCTGGCATGCCTGTCAGGGTTATCAAATAGTAAGGGGAGCAAAGATGGGAGCAGAACAGAAAAGAAGGGACTGTGTTAAGTCAAGCTGGGAGGGCAAGACACGTGAGAGAGCCGAGTGTTAGACACGAGCAGAGACAGATTGTTCCTTTTCGTGGCAGTGCTTTAATGGGATCAAGAAATGAAATTAGACAGCAGCAAAAATCAAATCTTCAAGTGGCGGAGAAGATGTAGGTGAGAGCAGGAATAATGCAGAGAGTGAACCTGCGGCAGGATTTAATGAGTCCAGAGATGCTGGACACACGTGGGCGAAAGGTGAGCACTTCCCCCTCCGATGACATCAGGATTCACTTCATATTAATCAAACATGAAAGCAAGCACATAGCGAAGCTAGCTTGTGTCAGAGGATTAAAAAAAATACTTAACTCTCTGAAATCAGTGGCGATGGAGTAGGGCACACAAATACAGTATATTTTGTTCAGTTTGCAAATAAACAAGTGCAGCAAAAAGTAGTGGCAGAGGTTGGGGAACAAAAGTAATTGGTTTGAAATGAAATTCATGTGTACTGAAAAAACAGAGTCCACAGTAGCCTGGGACCTATGCTCGGGTTTTGTAAGCAACTGAAAACCTTTATTTAACTTTGAACTCACCTATCATCTGTGCAATGGTCTTCTCATACTCAGCAACAATCCTCCTGTGGATGAGAAATTGTAGATCATCAGAATATGGATGGGGTTATATGAGTATGACAGTTGATTTCAAATTATACCATGATTTATGTAACTCATATATTTGTCTCCACCAATGAATCTGAAATATTATAACAAACGCACAACTGTTTGCCTACAACTTAAAATATGATTATTGACTGAAAGAAGCATTTTAACCACCCAAAACTATCTTTAGTTTAGCCAAGCAGCGGCGGGGCCCAATAGGAAGCCTTGTTTTGGGTAAAGCAGGTTGCCAGAGGTAAGAGGATTGATTAGCCATGCCTTCCCTTTAGCCTCTTAGCCCCTCCTTATCCTGAGCCCTATCAGTCAAATGAAGTAAGCTTTGTCTTATCCACACAAACTGAGCTGGGGCCAGCTGGACCCCCACCCACCACCTGCTGGCAGAAAACAAGGTGTCTGTACCACATATCTCTATCTCCTTGAACCCACATTTGCAGGGCAGCGATAGATCGTCCACAGAGGTAAATATGAGTGTGGTTAATCCCAGTTTTGAGCTGTTGTCAGGCAGTTTGTGGTATATAATCCAAACAACACCTAAAGCCTCTGACACATTTTTTCATGGATAATTTACGTGTAACATATCAACTGCCTCTATTCCACTCCACCACTAACACTCATGCTGATATTAAGACTCAGGTGGACTTTTTTAACTTTCACTTTAACTTCACGTTAACTTTCCAGATTGTTTTACAGTTGACAGGTTATGCTGTGATGGGTGGAGTCTGAAAACTAGACACTAAATGGGCAAACCATGTAGTTTTACAGTTAACTTACTGCATTAACTGCATTTATTTGCCCCCTTTTTGCATCTGATTGCAATCATCCATGTGGCAAAGTATTAATGTTGCCTTTGTGCTAAGAACACAAGGCAGAACAATAGCAGAGAGAAAAAGACAACTGAAATTTTCGGACTGTGAGCTACAGGTCCTGACTGACCACATGCAGAGGCACTCCTCAAAAATTCAGACAAAGAATTTAAACATGACAGATATAAACCATATATTAGATTTGAAATCCCAGTCTGTCAGTGCGCTTCAGTTACTACCAACTCTCTAAAGATGCTAATAATTTCACTGTAATTGTGTGAGGCTAAGGGGCCAATTTTGAGCCAAATGTACGCATATTATCTAATTTAAATACATGCAAATAGCACAGGAGCAGACAGTTTCCATTTGTGCATTTGTCCCTCCTAATTAAAACATTAAAGTAGCAGAGGACTTTTATTTTTGACAAAATTAACATCATAAATTAATGCAGAAAACACACAAAATGATGCAAAAAATTCAACAGAATGTTGGAAATTTAGTGTTTGATGCTCAAAATTTTTAGGCAGAGGACCCCTGTACGTTTCCTCTCCAATTGGTAAAATTAAACCTATGGCGTTGATCATGACACAGCACCATTTAACAGAAAGACAGGGAGGTGTAAAATCCATGCTGTAGTGCATGGGTGGGACCTCACTGTGATGTCAGTGATGACAATCCAAGGTATGACTTCTTACCTCATCTCCACCACTTCCTGTCGGCTCTCTTCATACTTCCTCTGCCACTCCAGCACTTCTTTCTCCTTTGACACAATCTGAGGATGGCGACCACAGCATTTAGAGTGACATGTTAAAATGTATAATAGTATATACAGTATTTATGGCTTATAGGATAAAAAGAAACATTTTTGAGGCACCTCCTCTCGTGCAATTCCCAGGGAGTGGTCCAGTTCTCTGGGTAGGTGGGGGCTCTCCCCTTCAATGTAGCTGGTGGTGGTGGTGGTCCTGGCATATAGCGAGTTCTTGGACACTCCACTGTCTACTGGAGATGACACGTCTCGGTGCTGCTTCCAGGAACCAAAGGAGAGGTGGGAGAGGAAAGGAAACATAACCAGTTACAAACCAGACTGAGCTACAGACGGGACGCCCTCACCCTCGAGCCCACAACCAAACCGCAAGGCAGCATCAAACTACATTAAAATGTACCACACAGCAAAATCAATGTGTAAATGAGGCAGGCTTATGATGTTCCTGAAGACTTGGTCAGCCGCCATATGATTGGATGAAACAGTCTTCATTGCCACAGTATTAGCCAAATTTGGCTGATGCTGCCCCCAGCTGAGCGGTCATGATCACCTGCTCATCGCAGTAGCTTGAATGTGATTGGGTCCAGGCAAGGCACACAGGAAGGAGGGCAGCAGTTGATACAGCAAGGACTGCATCATATACAGGAGAGGGGGGGGGTAGGGTAGCGGACTGGGCAGCAAATAGATGTTAGTCTCGTGTTAAAGCATATTACAGCATAGTGGTCTTACCTGTTGTGGTTAGAGTCACATGTTACGGCATTTGCCCGATTCAAGTACAAATTCTAAGATGTGAGGTGAACCAGAAAATTCAAAGGAGTCATCATTAGAAAGAGTCTGACTTTGCTGAGGTGTTCTGAGAGGCACTGTAAACCCAAGTATATGTGCATGTATTCATGTGACCATTGTAAGACAATACTCTTCCACCTACAACTCCTCACACAGACCATCAAATCAAAATGCAAAAACAATCCTCATTCTCCTACCATTTTTGGTCCCCTACAACTCTGCTCTGAAAGGGATTTAGTCATCCTTGGGAGATTAGGGGAGGATTTGATGAAATGGTGGGGGCTCACAGGGGACAAGGAGACTGAGATCCACTAATACGCGGAAAAGAGAGTGAAGTGTTTGGTCTGGCTGGAGCAGTAATTCCATTATTTCGCTGAAGGTAAAGACCGGTCAAGTTTAGGTAACCGTGGACCTCCTTTGCTTTTAGTCAGGTACTGACTGGGCTTACCTTCACAGTGAAGTAAGATTTAAACAAAAAGCTTAAGCAGAGAAGCCCAAACCTCTCTGTGGGGGTGGTATGACTCATATTAACTTCTACTTAAAAGCTCTGTTAACAGAGACAAAAAAAATCCACATTAAATGCCAGTACTATAAATTGGAATTAAATGTTATGAAGCAACATGTGCTCTACTGAATACAGTCCTTACTGAGTGTATGCTTGCTGCTGCTTTTGGGGCTGGGGGTAAAAACGAGCTGGGAGCCCCTGTTGAACCCAACCCAAACTGACAAGACTCCCAGAAACCAACCAAAACACTGGCATAATATCCTGCCCCAGGTTTGCTACATGTCTGTATGCTATATGTGATAATAATTTGATGAAAAGCAAGGTCCCTTTTTAAAGGAGCTCTATACAGCAGCGAACAACTATTGTCTATGTAAAGATATTGAGGGGTAATGGCGTCCTGAGCAGAGAATGAAGTCACGTTCCCTCTCTGTGTGCTGTGATCCAAGCTTGTATCCATGTTAGTGCATGTGAGTCTCTGTGAATGTGTCCCACTGGCTAGCTATTCGCTGGCGCTCTCCACTGCGCTCATATGGTGGTTACTGCTGATATTGAGACAGCATTATTATGAAAGTGTAATGCCCACCCTCCAATTTGCCCTCAATTTAACACCATTTGCTCTGTCAGCACTGTTGCCTTTGTTAGCAGTGTTTGTGGTGTAAGCACCATTAGCTGCTAGCCACCGGCTCAGCAACTTCCATGTTGAGAGCTGTGTGCAGACAACCTCTGAATCATACATTTGATCTAAACATAAGTTTAGGTCAGGGCTTCAAGACTGGCTAAAAATTACTTTGTGGTAATAAGAATTACCACAAAGTAATTGCCTTACAACCAACCTGTGGCCTCTGGGCATGTACCTGCTTTGCCCTGTGGGTAATTCCATCTTGCAGAAAAAGCACCTTTACCAGATCATCCTAGATTACAAGTCAAGTATACTGCAAACACTGTAGTGTCTCTTCACAGTAATCGATTACTATAGAATTGAGGAAAAACTACTGAATGTAAACAAAAAAATGACAACTGAAGACACGAGTTGAGGCCGCAAGACACACACTACGTCAAACACAAAAACCAAGTAGTAGATGTATAAAGACTACAAGAGAGATATTTGATATAACTGCAGAACACACAACTCGGACAAATTCTCTTACAGGGACAAAGTTCAGCTAAGGTAGGCTAAAATGTACAAAGACCTTAAAAAAGGTCTCAGACTTTGGGACTTCTGGGGTCTACAGGAGTTAGAATATTCAATGCAGTCAGTAGGTATTAGGGCAATTGTTTTGGCTCTGTACTCCAGCACTAAGAGGGTAAAGTGAAGAATTTAAGCTTTAGTTAGAGGGCATTATTTGCTGCACTCTACAAAAATTGGGAGTAGTATGTATTAAAGGGCTGTGATTCCTACACTCTTAACCAATGTAGATGTGAACACCTTCTGCACTTTAAACTTGTACTATGTAGGAGCGGCGCCAGCAAAAATGAAAATAAAATCCAACCTCAGTTTGCCTTTTTGCATTTTTTTTCAGCACTGTGTCCACAGTTTTAATACCATACTCTTAGATGTGTGCTGTTCACAGTCTGGCACCTGGACACTACCCTTTAATAAAGTCACAACCTCAACTGCCTGCTGTGCCCAGGAATTCCCAGAACATAGCAACATAAGGAGTAAATAAGAAAATACAGGCATAAGGTCTCTGCTGATAAATACACCTCCATACACTTCTAGTGGGTCGTAAGTGATGATGTGTATATATTTTCTTTCATTAGGAAAATCCTGCATGGTATACCTTTGATCCCATAGTTATTTCAAATTCATTGTGCTGGTGCACTGAGCCAAAAACAATGAAAAGTGTGTTTATGACCAAATACTTGGACTGCACTGTTGTTGGACTAAGACGAGGACAGATCACAGGGGTATAATGTTACTCTTACTTTAAGTAAGGGTGAACCGTTGATATTCCACCGCCGAGTGCTGGGTTTCTTGAGTCGAGACTGTAAAATGTGTGGGACAACAGCATGAGACATGGAGGGGAAAAGGACCAGGGAGCGCCTGAACTGCTTCAACTCTTACGAGAGTTTTTCCACCAACCAAAAAATGTCATAAAATATCACTGTATTTATGTCTAAGCATGTGCTGTTCCAGCACAAGACCTACAGCTTCTGAAATCCTTGTGTTCTAGTTGAATGTCCAGCCAAACTGAATACTGACACCTACCTGATGTACCTGTTTGTTAGTGCTGTTAGTCTGGGAAAAGGACCAAATCACAAAACAAGAATGTGACTGGGATTTGGGGCGATGATAGCAAAGCATCACCAAATGCATCTGGGTGAGTTATATCCATATAACTCCTCAGCTGCTGATATTCAGTCTGGTGTGAGACATTCCCAGTCACATTCATGCTCATGTAAGCCTCTCATGAACAGGCAACATGCATGTTGCCCAACATGCATAGTAAAGGCAAGGGACTAAGAAGGCACAGCACTCTGTCCCTGAGGAGACAACCTGGAAGAGCTCGCTGCTAGTCGGGGTGGGAGCTGGACGCGTTAAGCCATGTTAGAGATTACACATGTGGGGGACTGAAGAGGACTGCGGATGTAGTGGTGCAGCCACCATGTTGATAAGGCCATGAGTTCACAGTCACACTCAGTATGGTGTGTTTAGGGGGAGGGATAGGCAGGCTGAGACACACTCATGCACGCACACTACAGCTGCGCACACGTGCATCTCACACACACCTGCTTTCCTGTAATCACTCATTCATAATGCATCTCTCTCTCTCACACACACACACATCCACACACACTTGCATACAGCAGGTGCAGGACTCAGCGCAGTACCTGGGGGGATACAGTGGAGAGGGAGGGGCACTGAGAGATGTTTTTGGCTACCTGCAGAGCCTCTATCCTCAGGGCAGCAAGCACCAGCTCCTCCTGGGCCGCACACATGAGGGGGTGGGGAGGGGGATTGATGGATTTCGGGGGTAAGGAAGGGAGGTTGCGGCCCAAGGATGAGAGAGCAAAGGGAAAACATAGAAACTTGAGTTGAGCGCACACACTTTCTGCTGTCTACATTTCACACCCCATCACTCTTTTTCAAACAGTAAGCTAAAAACTGCAAATAAGATGAGAGGAGGTGAAAAAATGAGAAAATGAAAAGGCAGGATGTCGTAAGGTGGCACAATGATAATAACACACACAATCACATATCAGGGTCACAAATGGGCCACCAGAGGCTATGCCTATCAGGTTTATCAAGAGGGGTCATGTGTGGTCTGTCAACACACCTGTAGTTTTTGGGCGAATGCTGTTGGGTTGGTCTCAGCCAGGTCAGGCTCCAGGTACTGCAGGAGGTCGTCACACTCAGACAGCCTGTCTAACAGGGGCATGGCCAGGACTGGAGCAGGGGCCTCCACTGGGCCCTCACTAGGGGGCTATAGGGGCACCGGGAGTAGGCAGAGGGTAGGGAGGAGGGCAGGGGTCAGCATGGCAAAGCAAAGCGCTGAGTGTTTGAGTGGCAGCATTGGGAGCTGAGTCACTGAGTTCAAGCTGGGAAGCTAGTGTGGCCGACTGGCTATGTGTTAACGTCAGTGACAAGGCTTTAATGAGAATCACTTTGACTGATGGAGCTCATGTTGGAGGGCCAAGTCACCGCCTACAATAAAGCATGTGCAGTGTGGCACTCTCCCTCTTGTGACTAAACAATGACATGGTGTAAATGTTACAAAATCAAAATCAACTGATTCTTCTTACATGACGGTGACAAGACAGAAATGATTGTTTTTTACTCCACAACACTGTTTACTGACTTTGAAGCTTCACCAAAAAGCATACGGCTCACCTGCTCATCCCTCTCTGTGCTCTGTGTTCTGCTGAGCGCTTCGCTTTCTCTCTTCCTGCCCTTGTCCCCAGCAGAGCCCTCGGGACCGGGCCGGGAGCTCAGCACTGGTGTCTTCATACCCGCTGTTATCTGGGCCTCCATCTCCTCAAAACTCCTGCATCGAGGGAGAGAAAGAGGGAGACAGAGGGCCATGGCATGTAGTGAACTGGGTATGATGGATGAGAGTGTTAATGAAAAACATCTTTGGAGCAGCTGAACTGCATGCATCATGCAATCCAAATCATTCTGGTTTACAATTAGCAAATAAGATATACCAGTAAAGCACAGATGAATGCACTGTAAGACTTCCTGCAGTACACAGTGATATATTGCAAAGTAACTACACATATTACAGAGAGAAACATGCAGCAGAGTAGTAGTAGAGAGTGTTGTACCCTGTGCAGGGCGAGCTGGGCTCAGATCCATGTGCACACGTATTCTTGGTTAAGTTGTCAGATACAGAGTCTAACTTTAGGTACAAGGACGGCTTCTTCACAGACAGTGGCTGCAAGACACAAGAGAATAATTTTAAATAAAACATCAAATATAAACTAGGCCGGCATAAATAAATAAAGCAGCAAACATTTGATAAATTCTATGAATAACATCAGATACTCACAGGCGAAGCCGAGCCAAGCTTCTCCATGTACTCAATTTCATAGTCTTGAGCTGATACAGAGAGATAAAACAAAGTTTTAGATGCAAAAGAAAAAATGGAGAGACATTTCTAGCCAGTGTTGAGCTCTGGACTGATGGGATCAGAAGCAGAGGCAGGGCTGTCTGTTTGTTATTTCATCTCTGACCCAGATGGGCTGTGCCACAGGGAAGAGGTGGCTCTTCCTCTTCTGGAGGTCAGAGGGCACTAGAGAACTGGGCCAGCTGGCTTATTTCACTCCCACAACAAAAATCAATAACTGGATGAATGAAGAGTAAAATGGCCGGTTGCTGTACTGTGCATGACGGTTTATCCAAACATAAGCTTTGAATTTCCTTTTGAGCACCGCCTGTCTGCAGTATGCTTTGATCTCTGTCATTTATTTGGACACAGGTGGCTGCCGGAGGTACAAAGAGGCAGACAGCTAAGCCTCACCTGGAGTCTGATGAGGAAGACTGTTCTCGTTAACAAAGGACGTAAGGTCGCATGGCTGGGGGAAGTCTTGTTGGTCGGAGTTCAAATCTGCATCCATGCTGTGCAGGGCTGCCCACTTATGACTGGTGGAGGAGGCCAGCTTCTCCTCGTCTGTGGCGTGGTCGTCCTGTTGGTGAAGGGAGGGGGTCTCATCTGCAGGCGTTGGATCCTGAAATACAAAGGAGATGGCAGCGATATAGTCAGAGAGAAGAGGGAAAAATACAGATACAGAGTACAGAGACAGGTAATTAAATACGCACCTCAGATGGGTCAGACATCGGGGATTTCTTTGGCGACCTCTTCACTCTGAAAGTATTACTGAGAAAAAGAAAAACAATCATCAAGATCCAGAGTCTCTCAGCGCCTCCAGTACACAACTCTTTATTAGATCCAACAGTCACTGTCTGACACCAAGTACTGTATTTGTTACGAATTTCAGACGTGTGCATAATCACAAATCCTAAATGTAAAACTGTTTGGGTATGTCTGCTTTTGCAAAAACTCACATCATAATTTGCAGAGTAGGATAAGCATATGTGTAACAGTACCTCTTACTGTAGTCTATGTGTTGCTGAAATGAACAGAACAGTGAAATGTTTGTGAAGAGGATTGAATCTATAGTTAGTAACTGCACCGTGAAGAGCAGAGGTTAATGAGTGTTATGTTGTGAATAGTTTACTTTCACACAAATCGACAGGTAACACAGATTCTGGCATGTATTTGGTAATGCAGCAGGTTAGTTCGGACATTGATGCAAACATAATCTATTACTGTAAATTAACTGTTAGTGTAAGGTTTATACTTTTAGTACCACAGTTCAATCAATTTATAGATACCATGAGACATAGATTCTCCAAGGGTCTCTAAAAGACCGGAAGCCCTTGGATGGCAATTAACGATGACTGTCAACATGCACTATCTTCTAAATTTAATGCAAAAGGCATACATGATCCAAACTGGAAATTTCTACACCTTGTCATGAATTCGTATTTTTGAGCCAAATGTTTCATGGTTATATTTTTACCTGGACTCTTTGAGAAATGAATATAAATTGGACAATAGTCCCCAAAAGCTATATGTATCTATGACGGTATAATCATTTTTATATAGCTGTAGCTTTTAAAACAATTGCCAACGATGAACACAAGAGGGAGCACAAGCACCTCCTTTGTTAAACACCTGCAGATGGGACACAGTGACATGTCAGTAAACACAAATCTCTGACAAAGCTGTTGTCGCCTCAGCAAAAAAAGTAACTGAGTAATGAAATGCTTGTTTTGGAAAAGGTGCTGATAGAAAACAATTAGAATCTGTTTGACATGTTTTACAGTGTGACTGCTTAAGGCAGCAATATGGAAGTTATTGGACTTTATTATTTTGTAACCCACACAAGACAATCTACAGATGTGTACTATTTTCCTCAAAAATATCACTATCCACAAACATGTCTTTTCCATTTGGGTTGTATAGAATCATATACACAAAAATACAGTATGATTTGCAAATGTGCATAACTTACTCTGTAAAAACATACTTTGATTTCACATAAAAATGTTACAGGTTTTACAAATGTAAACAGTTTCACCACAGCAAGTACACATGAAGTCGTATATACGCATTTGTGGATCCATTTTTACATGTGAATTCCACAAATGTGATGTATAATCAATGTACAGCTTGTGAAACTGTGAAATATTTGTGGATCATGTTACACATTTGTAGATTGTCTTGTATGGGTTCCTTACAACAACACAAATATAACTGAATAACACATCTCCAAGTGTTGAGTTGTTATTCAACAGCACCTCCTTGAACACTGTTGCACTGATTTGTATTGACAGAAGGTTTGAAGTCTTTTATGCTGCTGATCACACCTAACTGTGATGTTGTGTTGCACTTTTACATTGTAATGTATTGAGCAAAATGGGGGCGTAAGTAGGATTTCCAGGCAGTGTGAGTGTATGTGTGCATATGGTAACTTTTTAAATTAAGTTAAAATGCTCTTTTAAGTTATTTTAGCAAATACTGAGACAAAATACCAAGTTTGAAATACAAAATACTAATTCTGCCCTATAAAGGCTAACTGCAGTAACTACAATAACACTGAAACTGAGAAAAATGGCTTTAAAGTTTTTTAACTGTCCAGCCAAATATGTTATTGGTATAAAAGGAGTCATGCACTTAAATAAAAATAAATAAATAGGTACTCATAATGTCATTTTTATGGCTAAAAAACATGATCAACGGTTTGACCTACGACCCCAAAAATGCACTAAAATTGTAGTTACTGCCCTATGTAGGTTAATCAAAGGCAAAGTGCAGTACCATAATTTCAATGTCTTATCTTTTTCAGTTTGAGGACAACTGTTTTTGTTTCTTGCTCGATTCAGTTTTTTGTTGTTGTTATTTTTTTTAGATGTCTGTTTTAAAAGTGGTAATAGAACATTTAAAGCAACCCTCAATAGTATCCTGGTCTTAATGAAGATGTAGACTTCACATGCTTTCTGTGTGTGAATTGTCTCTGTTATCTATATGGCTAAATGGCTTCACCATTTTTCTCACAGTTTATGTTAAAGATGTGTGAGTGTATGTGTTTTTTTTCTAGGTAATCTTGTCTTATGTTACTCTGTGTTTTTATTGTTTGTTATTTTTTCATTATTTTATATTTGTTTCACCTGTCATGTCGTTATCTGGGTCATATCATGGCCTCCTATTGGTTCCTGCCACTATATAGGCTGGGCCATACCTTTAAATCCCTGACAAATACCAAAAGTGGTCTAAACATGTTGTCACTTTTGATGATCAAGTCACTAAAATCAAGGCATTTTAATAATTCCTTCCTCATTTTCTATATTTTTGGAGTACTTGAAACGTCTTCCTGTGTATCATGTTGTTTCCTGTTCTTCATGAGCACCAAACACAAGGTTTTGAATTGCATTTGATTAGCAAAGAGTCATCACTCTCTTTTTCAAGAAAACCCTCAAGTATTATTTTGATGTAATATTTTTACTTCATCAGATTTGACCTTAATTGCAATTACTTGTCATCATCATCTTTATATCTGAGGTTGCTATGGTCATTGTCACATTACCAGTTATTTTGCTGTTGGCATCATCTCATCTTCATGTTTACCATTTTGTCGTAATACCATTTCTGAGATTTTCTTGGCCAAACTGAACCCAAGTCAGAGTGCAAACTACATTTATTGCGGTTTTCCTTAGATTTTGAGGTTACTGCAGTTTTTACATCCTACATTCTCTAGAACAATATAAGACTGAGCCAGAAAATTATGTAGATATCCAAAGGTTCAATTTCAGTCATCACTCAATTTTGACCAAAATTGTAGTTACTGTGGTTCGCCTCTGAGGGGCAGCATCGGACTATGATGTTTTTAAGTTGGTAACTTCATAGATGGGATCATAATGTATATAATACAGGATTGAAAACAAAACTGAAAACAGGTTTCTCCTGTTAAAATGGGCAGGAATAAAACAATTAGATGGACTGTTTGATAGTGGACACAATGGACTGTAATGTTTCTGTTAATATAGAGGGACAACAGGGCAACATGCTGCTTTAAAATAAACCACATGGAATTAAGGGTCACAATGGGATGAATGGCTGTGTTGTCCCTGTACTTACAACAGACAACATAGAGAAGACACACCCCTGGACTTCCTGTGACATATGAGAATACACAGACACAGGTGACAGAGAGACAGACATAATAGACTAGAGACCGTACAAACACAGACGAACCTCACAGACAGAGACGCAGACATTCCTACACATGAACATACTGTTCTCTAAAAGTGAGTGTGGTCTCTTCCATAAATGTACAGTCCTGTGGTAATAAACTGTGAACTTACGATTTAATGGGTGTTTTCTTCTTCTTGGCCGGTTTGTTCTGGTTTTGGTCCTCCAGTTCCCCAATGTTATCATTGTCATTTTCATTCTCATAGTCATTGGACGACAGCTCAAAGGAGGCAGAGGCCTTTGGTGGGGAGTTGGCCATCTTATTGGAGGATTTGAAAGGGTCTACACAGTCATCAAAGTTATTAGCGTCAAATGAATAAGACGGCCTGGACAGTTTGGGGGAGTTGGCGATGCCTTTCTTAGAGCTAAATGGATTGAAGTTTGGATCGTCCCACTTGTCAGGTTCAAAATTGTAAGAAACTGCAGGGGCAGGAATGTCGTCCTCGTTGCCATTGTGGGTTGCTGGAGGATCGTTGTCCAGCTGCTCTGTCTGCGCTGGAGGGGCCTTTTTCAGCCCGAGCTTTGGTTTCCTCAGAGGCATCTTGGCACCGGGCTTCTTGCCCACTTTCTTAGGTGGGGGAGAGGCCTGGTGTGGTGCCTAACTGCCCTCCTCAGAGTAGTAAAACTCCAGCCTTACTGACTGACGCTTAGGAATGATAGGTTGTTCTTCAGGGTTGGTGATTGGCTTTTCAAGAGGAGCTGGGAGACACGGCTCCACAGCAGGGACAGGGGGGCTCTCTGGAGGGGTGGCAATGGGGGCACACACAGGACCTTTACGACCTAGGACAGGGGAATTGGCAAGTTTACTACCTCCAGTCTTGAAAGGGTCAATGTTCTCAAAATTATCTGGATCCCATTTGTAGGAGGTAGGAGGGGGGATGGGGGATTTGTCTCCGCCTGTTGGACTGCTAGAGAGTGGGGTCTCCTCCTGGCACAAGGGTAAGGCAGGGATGACAAGGCTCTCCTCTTGGCTGGTATGATTGGTCTCCTCTGGCAGAGGAGGTGGAGTCACCACTCGGCTCTTCCTGGTCTTGCGAAGAGTTCCTCCTGGGCTCGGGGTTGCAGATCCTCCCTCTGCTTCCTCCTGAGACTGGAGAGGGCTAGAAGTTCGAGGCTTCGCCCGCTTCTTGGTCTCCGGGGTGCTGCTGGATGAAGCTGGCTTTGGACTCTCCGGGTTCGAGTTCTGTCTGAGAAGAGGCTTCTTCTTCAAAGACCCAGGACGGACTTTCTTGGGCCTGTGTAGCGTCCCTGGGGCGCTCTCAGTGCCTACGCTAAAGGATTCAGAATGTGGACGGAAGCCTCCCGCTGCTGATCCGTCCAATAGACCAGAGCTATCTAGCTCTCCTCCCTGAAAGCTGAGCGAACGAGTAAGGGTGTGACTTGCTGAATCTCCAGCCAAATATTCAATGTTGTATTGGCCACTGGCTGCAATGGGCTTGTTCTCATCAAAAACAAGGGACGGGGAACGGCATGGTGCATCAGCTGAAGTCACTTCAGAGGCAGGAACATTGTCAGTGGTGTCTGCTTCTGTAAAAGATGGAGCAACATAACATGAGGAGACTTTCACTGCTAAAGGGGCATACAATCAAAATGAAATGAAATTGGGATCATCATATATTTAAACTAGTTTGTGGGGCAGGTGCAGGTGTAATCAAGGAAACCTGAATGGAGATAAAAGCTGCTGCTGGCTTCTGACACATCCAATTATAAAGATGAATGTGCTATAAATAATTTAGTAAGAGTCGCTCAGTTGGACAGAAAGTTGTGAAAAATAACCATGAGAGAACCGATTGGTCAGCCTTTCCTAGACATCCAAAAGCCTCGGCACTGTGCAGTAGAGGTGCTTGTCTCAGCAAACAAAGCAGATAAAAAAGTACTGCTTCATTCCACTAGATGGTGCAACAAGACTTTCTTATACCTGCTTTTTTACAGCGGCGTTACAGAGCATGACACTATGAAAGAGCTACGCACACATCATGGCATCATTTTCTAACTGTACCTTTGTTATCAGATGTTAGTTGCTGAGTTGGAGGATCTACAGGAGAAACAGCCTTCACTGGAGTTGTGGATTCAGGGGTCTCGAACGCTCCATCAGAGTCTGAGCTCCTATAACAAAAGATGAGCATACATCAGATTGATATCTCTTGAACTGTAATGACTCGAGCGACTATATCGGGATCGTTGACGTCACTTGAGGATGAGCTTGACTTCAACTCAGTCAGACACAGGACTTCACCATGGCTATATCTATTTCCGAAGACAGCAATCCAGGTATTATTTTTTCATGCAAAATATGGTGTAATTATTTTACCATACCACACAGATGTGTGTAAGGTCAGGAGGGCAGCAAATGCTATTTCTGGTAGTGTGTATGTGTTTCAAAAGAGGCCCAAGGTTAGTGTGTGTTTCTGTTTTCATTACATGTAGTCTTTCATGGCTACATATTGAATTGCTGAATCTGCAGTGAGGTGACAGATAATGACACATCTGAGACACAGGATTACCCGCAACTTAACACACACATGCAACACCCATACACACACAAGACCACCTCAGGAGATCTGAAGATATCACCACTATGAAACAGGGAGGTACCGAGGAGAACACTGAGCCGAAAACTGAAAAATTGCCAATTTCTGCGTGACAATAACAGGCTGTAAATAAAAACCACAGTATTATCATCCTTAGCAAAAGCCATATTGATTGGTTTTCCTCAGCACCAGACACACACACATACATCGCGAAGCTCATCAGACAACCTGACTACAAATGTCCATGGTCCATTAATCACAGTATTATCTGACGGTGTGAGGCAGCAGCCTCCCGTTCTGTCTCACCTCTGTCTGACCGGCTCCCCGGCAGCACTGATCATGTTGTCATGACGTGAGCCCCAGGAGAGACTCCGGAGGAGCCCAAGAGCCGGATCCGAGCCCGGGCTGTCTCCGTCTCCTGCCCCTCCTAGCAGTGTGTCCCAGCCCCAGCGAGCCCACTGCAGTGGAGACAGAGCCTGCCACGTACTCACTGCCATGGCTGCCGGCGGGCTACACCTCTCCGCAACACAGTGCTACTGCCTGACACAGGTGGACGCTCACCGCCTCTTCCTCAGATGATGGCCAAAACCACCAGAACCAACCTCTCCTCTTCTCTCTTTTTCTCTTTAGTCTAATGTCTCTTTGTTTTTAATCTAAAATCTCAGTCCTACTTAACGTTGCTCCTCTTTGTCATCTGTAGCCACATCAGTCTGTCTCCTCTCCTCCCCAGTAGGAGATGATGCCTCCCAATCTAAATGAGACTGGCTGCAGAAGCCCACCGCCTGCATACAGTATATTCTGGTCCTCTCTCTCTCCCTCTCTCACTCCCAGCCTTCCTCTCTCTACTTTCCTCCCTCCCTCTGCCCCTCTCTCTCCTGCTCCTGAACCATCTTGCTGAATCCACACAGAATAAAAGGCAGCCCATAGCCCACCAGCAAAACCTGCTCTGATAAACCTTGCTCTCTACACATACCACATCTGCATCTGACACATATTTCTGTCCCTTATCTCTACTATAGTGTCATTTTCTGCCCAAATTAATAAAAAATTTACACATCTTTTGGTTAGTGCAAAGACACACCCAGATTTTGCTCTACAAACCTGGGTCATTTACACATACACTGAAACCAAAAAAACATCTTCTGATAACTACTGATGCCTTACAAGATATTATTGTGTGCAGGTGCAGGAAACAGCTTCTCTAACACATCCTTTGACAGTATAACAAAATGAAACCTTTGCATTGAACAATATAAAATGGTAATAAAGAAACCAATGCCTAGAGGAAACGGTGACATTATTATTTTCCTTTAAATATATATGTTTATTGCTTTTTTAGAGTATAGAAAAAACATAGGAAAAACAAAGCCAACAGGCACAGCACATTATATGTAAAAGTGGCCACAGTCAAGACGGATCGGTACAAGGTGGTGAAAGTAGTAGTAGTAAAAATTATTAGTACAGACAAGGAAAAATATAAAATAATCTAAAAAATATTATTACGTTGGCCTTCGCTCTGAAAGAATTTAAGCATAGGGTCCCAAATCTTAGCAAACACAACAACTCTATCCACGTTATAGCATCTCAGTCTCTCCAGATGTAATGTGTTTGCCATTTAATTAAACCATAAATCATGTGTAGTGACAGAGTCCATCTTCCACATGTGTAAAATTACCTTCTTTGCAATCACCACTCCAAAAAACAACAGCCATTTTTGCTATTTGCTAGCAGAGGATAAGGAGCTAGACGCTCTAAGGAGAGCTATGAGTGGATCAGGTTCCCAAGATTTCCCAAAAGCCTGAGAGAAACATTGAAAAATGCTCTTCCAATATGTTTAAAATTTACTGCATGACCAGAAAGCATGTGCTTAATTGCTGATTGTAGTTTTCAGCGATTACAGACAGGTGAAACATCAGTAAAAGAGCCATGTAGCTTTTCTGACATTGACTGAACAGTTGTGTACAGTCCTTAAACATTCATCTCAGACTTCATCTGTTAGTTCTATGTTTAGCTCATCTACCCATGCCTGTTTAATTTCTAAGGTGTCCAAAATGGTGACATTATTGTGAACCCCCCTATCTCTTTAAAAGACAAATACAAGATCACAGACGGGAGAACAGACAAGGACCCCCATAGCTGAATGACACCTCTAAGTCTATACACTATATTGATCTAGCTAATCTATAGGGTTCACCTCGAAGCATTTTTGAAGCCATTCAGCACCACATGGGGGTCCTTTGTCACACACAGACACAAAGATGGGTCAAATAAAAGCCTGTAGTATGAAAGAAACCATCTAGCTGTCAATATGGTCGATGTGGCCGACGCAACAAAAAATTCAGAGCTGAGACTTTAGTGTCTTATAGAGGAGGCTTTTGCTGTCATGGTCAATATGTCCACTACCCCCTGTGGTCTCATCACAGCAGAGATTGAGTTTCTTCAACGGCAACAATGTGGTAGGAGTAACATGTTCTACAATGTGCTCAAGATACACAAAAGCATACACTGCATGTTGAGGGTATAGTGGTGTAATAAGTGGTGCCTGTTTATTACATTTTTATGTATTAACTCTGACACTCCCTCAGATCAATAGCCTTAAAAACACCTCCATTACTTTCAGGGGGGTGGGATGCAGAAAGGAGACAACACATGGCAAAGAAGGGAGCCAGAGCTGTAATCTCTGTGAGGGGCCCAGTGTGTCCCAGCAGGATAACACTGGTCTGCCTGGAGATCCATCTGGATCAGTCACTGGGAACCAGGATCATAGTGTCAGATGGTCTGACAGGCAGTGACACAGACAAGACCCACTTACAGAGTGTAATATGCAAAGACCAAATAAGCAAGCACCAAAGAAATTCATCTGTTAGGAGCTGTAATAGATGTAGCTCTCTGGAGATTTTGTTGTGATGTGTAGAGTTAAAATTAGCGCTTAAAATCTGCTTCTTCGAGGATGGATGGAAATTAAACTGAAAACAGTGACACAATGAGGTAATTAGGGCTTATTTCAGCGCTCCGCTTATGTCCCTGCAGAGGACATTTTTCATGTGACTGCAAACACTGTGTTGCTATGGTAACAGGAGGTTGCTCCCGCCATATGTTCCACGTTGGAAGGAAACACGTTGGATGCACACAGTACAACACAGGCGCACAAAACCGAGGCTTGCCCAACCAATGAGGTCCTCCGGTGTGTTTTATATGATATAGAAGACAAAAAAGGCACACTGCAGATTCACGAGGAAAGCTGCTCTTGCATCAGCATTATTCTGTTCACAACCCATGAATGGTTTTAACTGAAAAAAAAAGGAAAACAGCATATTTTTTTGTTTTATTCTACTCTTCTATTCCTTACAGAATAATTATTAGTGATACTCTTTACTTATACTTAAACAGATGGCATCTAATAGAAGTGAAATCACACACTGGAAGGAGTGTTTTCATGAAAGAAATTCATAGGGTGAATAAAAATCAATCTGGGAATGTCCTCTGTGTTAATGCTGTAGTATTTTGTGCAGCACTTATGTGAGATCTGAGTGCAGACAAAACATAGAAAGAGGAAAAAGCAGCGTGTGGGTGAGCAGTCAGGGTATGGGGGCGTATAGAAACAAAGAGAGCAGCAGTTAATAGCAGCCTCTCACAGGCTGAGACGACTGCCTGGAGACAGAAACTCTGCAGTGTGAGGCAGGGAGACGCTGCATTTCAGATAGCCAGACGTGTCTCTGCTTAAAGCCAAATCCAACTCCGCCTGCCTTAACAGCTTTCACAGTGCCGGAGGGAGAGCCATCATCAGCCCCTGGGGAGAGGGGGAAACTGGGCTACACCAACACATACACCCAGCACCACCTGTCTGTCCTATAGATACACATTCTTCCAAAAAAATGTGATGTTGGAATTGCAAATAAAGCACGTCTGCTAAGAAACTGCTCAGTTTAAAGTCACAATTTTATAGTGATTTAACTGTGATTAGATGAAAGCTGATGGGAAAAGAATGAAGGAGGGATGGATGAATGGAGGCAGGCTGCTGGTCTCCAAGCAGGTGTGTGATTAGCCTCAATGGATTAGCTGCCGCATGTTCCCTTCATCACCTCCTGGCTGTCAAACACCTCTAAACCCTCTCTGTCTGGACTTCATCTATCTCTTTCCATTTACCTTTAATTCCCTCATACCTCCTCACCCCCCTGCTTCATCGCTACAATTCATCATCCCTTTGTTATCTTCTCATTTAGCAATCCCTTGCCTCTCAGCTGTTTTGAAGTATCAGCATCAGGTTGATTTCTGATCTGCTGTTTCGGGCATTCAAGAATCTATGCACTATAAATCTATGTCACATGCATTGCCCTCCCAAATGTCATTGATGTACCTGAACAGAAACACTGTAAATATTAGGAAGTAAATATTTTAAAGGATATACTTGGACTGTGTTATAATACATGTTTTGTTGAGTAAAATCATATAAAAATAAAACACAGAGTTGTACTATGAGTCCGTCCCTCATTACACTCTACAGTCTGTAGTCTCTTCTCTGAGGTAGACATAAATACACCAACAGAGGGAGCTCCTGTGCTTTTATCCCCCTGATGAATGAGTGTCGGGATACTACACTATTACATCACAGGCACCAAACACCCTGTGAAACACCACAAAAAACGGTTTTACATTTTACAAGAGCCTCTCCGGTTTTTACACAGACGCGTTTCTTTGAACTTTGATGTGAGCAGGGAGCAACTTAATGAGGCTTTGTAATGAGGAAAGAACACAAAGCGGCTCTTGTCCTCTGCAAATTATTCTCCAACTTCAGGAAATGAAATGTTATGGAGAATCACTCTGCACCTTCTGCAGGTCACATAAACGGAGCAGATGTCTCTCATCTCAATCCACACAGACGTCAGCTCTCAAGTCCGTTATCCCTTTGTCCAAGAAAACACACTCAGTGTCAAACAAAGAGGCCACTGAGAAAAAAAAGAGAGTCAGACTGGGATTACCTCGATGTGTAATACCTCATCTAGTCTAATCTGAGACTTTGACTGGAAGCAGATGGCACATTAAACAACAACAGGCCAGGTCTATGAGTCAGAGCGCCAGCAAGGAGGGGGTTAAAATGTCCATTTTGAAGATGAGATCAGATGCTAGGTTCATTCAGTGGTATCCCAACCCCCCCATCAAGGCAACCACCAGCTAACTGGCCACTGATTTTAGATTTCTGAATAGAAATGGATGTCCCTGAGCTCTGTACTTTTGGGATGACTCAACTACTCCATAATTATTATCAATGTTTGAATGTGTTTATATGTTTATGTTTTTTTATGCTTGTTTTTGTCTTTTAACCTTTTTGGATTAGGAATGGATGAGGTTGGGGTGTAAGGAGGGACACTCATTCCTGTTTGCATTGTATTTGTATGTTTCTGTACATCTAATGTTCCTCCCAACAAAATATCACTGGGAAAAAAAAAAATATCAGAATAAACTGAAAAGAAATAACACTTCCTGTGAGTATAAACAAAGTTTGGTCCATGACCTTACACATAACACTTCCAGATCAGAGCCCAAAAGTGCTTTAATGTGTGAATGCTTTATGTACTGTAAGTACTTTTGACAGTGTTACACAACTCAGGGAGTGAACTCAGTAAAAGCCTTGTTATTAATGGTTGGGATGGTGGGCACAGTGCGTCTGCTGTGCACACCTGTAGGAAAACAGCTACTAATCTAGTGCAGTAAGAGCCCGTTCATTGCTGCTGATCTTCTGAGAGAAGTATTCAGCCCTCTGAGGTCCGAGTTCAGCAGAGCTCTGAGCCGAAAAATGACTTATGTATTATGCTATAAATCATTCATTTCTACATTACAGACAGCACACACACATGCAGTCACTCCATTTCCCTTATCCCTCTCCTCTGTTTCTCCCCTGGTTCCTCTTCCCATGTGCAGTAGTGTGTCTGAGATATAAATAAAACACAGTAAAGTGGAGCACTCTCGCTCCGTCTCTCTCCTTCTCTAACTCCAACTCTGTCTCTCATCCACTGATATTCCTGACTTGTCTTCTTCCACTCTCCCCCACACACACACAGCGTGTTCTATTTCGACACCATCACCAGCTCCTGCTCCTGCTCCCAGCGCGTCAGCAGCGTCCTCCTTCACGCAGAACAAAACATCACCCCACCAGCCTCCCGGCGGCACCTACTGTACTCATTGCCTAATTCTGGTTCCCACAGGCTCCCCCAAAGCACTGTTATGTTTCGTCCATCCGTACAGTACTGTAGCTGAAGCACAGTGATGCACATGAGGCTGTGCACGTGCTTCGATTCTCTCATCCTTATTTACATCACAAAGGCAAACAACAACAGTGATGACATGCGCTGTTGGTTGTATTGGATTAAACAGTCCGAGAAGGTTTTATGACAGTGTGCATGGAAAGATGGAGTAAGGGGAGGCAAAAAAATGCATCAAAAACTGACGGAAACAAAACAGAACACAATGTCTCACAGAGGTGTTTTTGTCAGGCTTCATGTGGCAACAGTCACTGACGACCATACCCGTAATATTACTCACAGGTGATCGCACTCTGAATAAGAAATCCCCCTGCATCCACAATAAACATATATGTTGCATGAAGAGCCAGTTTAAAGCCATAAATAAATCAAAACAGAGAAGCAGAAGCAGGTGGAGCTGCTCCCCAGACCTTCACCTCTTAATGATAAAGTGATTTTCATGATTCGGATCACACCTCTGATCATTTCCAGACACAACACTGAGCAGGAATGCATTTGAAGTCAAACTCACATGTGTTCTTGAGAGGGACAGGGGGTCTCTCCTTGCTCCATGGACTCGTTGGCTCCCATCCTCAGCTAGCTCTGCCCCCCCCTGCACCCCCTGCCTGCTCCTGCTCTCCAGCCACCCTCCACATCCACCTGCTCCCCCCCACCTCCAAAACTACCTCTCCTTTTCGGTCTGATCTTTGCAAGAGGAGGCAGGCAGCCTGTGTCAGAGGAGGTGAGCTTTCAGTGCTGCAGTGCAGAGGATCAGCGAGTCCTGCTCGCATCAGGAGCAAAGCAGTGGATGATTAAGGGCTCCTCACTTTGTGCACAGCATCTCTGAGTCTCTGCCGCTCACAGGTTGGGAATATTCCTGTTTCTCATCTTAAATGATGCAACACCAGCAGGAATAAAATCTCCAAGAGCACAGTGAAGAGAAAAATCCAAAACAAATATGATAAAATGATCCTGCTTTCCTTCCGTCTTGCATGAGTGTCTGAGGTACCTCCTCTCTGTTTGGCTGCTGATATTGCTGAGCTGTGTTGCTGCTCTGGCTGCCTCCTCCCCCCTCTCTCCTCCACTCATTCCCCTGACTCCAGCCTCCTGTGCCTTTAAAAAGACAAGCAGCTTTTTTTCCTTCGCTACGGCGACTATGCAGGGGAGCCTAACAATAGAAGACCCTCCAAAACCCCACTGATTAACAGGCGATTTCTCTTTCACTCTGTGGGTCCCCTTCTTCTTCCCACCCACAGCAACCCCGTACCTCTCGACTCTGCCTTTCCCCTGCCACGATCCCCCTCTCTCACCCAGTGACTTGCAAAACGAAAAACGTCATTTTTGTGCCTCCTTTTCACACAATGGAAGCTTCCAGCACTCAGCGTGGCCAACCAGAGTGATGCCTGAGGTAAACAATAGACTCTGAGAAACTAGAATGTGTGTGTACTATTCAGCTCTGACCCTATTATATTCCCTTTCATTCAAGCCACTCTGACAACAGCTCTGTACCAGCAGACATTAACATATCAAGCATTATGAGACAAAAAAAAGACAAAAATCCAACTATTATAAGAGAAGTAGCATCAACAACTCACTACTGGACTCAAAATGTTAAAGACATTTAATCCAGAGGTGTCATTCTTTGTTAAAGAGGCAGGGACGCATGCTAAATGAAATGAATGTATACAGTCTCTGTGTTTAAATCCCTGGACGGCAGGCTGGGTTGGTGATCTAATTTACTGGCACTCTCATCTGAGTTGCATCAAAGACCGGAAGAGCAATAATGATATTCCGTCTAGCCATGTCGTTACAATCTCTTTTCTTTAAGTCATGTGTGTGTGCGTGACAGATGTATAGAATGAGTCCTGTGGGATGGAAATAAGAGCGTGAACAGGTTCTGCACTTTTCCCATTCATTGTCAAGGAGCAATGGGAAAGAGAGGCGTTGGAAATATGAGAAGAATAAATCTATTGTGCACTCATGGGAAAGTGAGGAAACAAGGGCTCGCTACTATAGCAACTCAAGCCTGAAGCACTTGTAACTTGCTTGTGCGCAGGTTTCAGGTGTCGCACCTTTGCCTACGTGGACTAATAACACAGAATCTCCAGTTCCACACAGCACTGAGCCCAGTGTTTATGTCCGACCTAACTCCATATTTGAAAAGGGGGAGTGTTTGCATGTAAACATGAAGTCCATTAACTGATGTTCACAAAGAAAGTCAATGTGATTCTAGTCTCGGATGGGTCTGTCGGTCGATGTTTCACAGCCCGAGGGGGCAAGTAAAAATGCCTCCCACTCACAACTCTCAACACAGACCCCTGATGAAGCAAAAATATTGATTGCCACTGCCATCCCAGCCCCCATACCAGTTCAAAGATGTATCTAGGGCAGCAAAGGATGTATGTGTGAAGTACAAGTTCCTGTTCTATTGAATCACTGACACTGACATCCTCTCTGTGTTGCTACTGTGAGAGCCTGGCCTTGCACCAGCGTTTCAACTGCGGACTGAAAATGGAGAAATAAAAAATTCAACAAACTCAGGCAGTGGAAGATATGGCTGTGGCAGTTTTTTCTGAAAGATTCATAATGGTGCTCAAGAGGAATCAGGGTCACTACGATCCACATATATGTAGGCTGCAATTCAATGTCATATTCAATGTACGCTTCTAAGCAGACTGTGATGGTGCAGAAGAATTTGTGGTTTCAGGGGTGTGGGTTAAAGATCAGTGGGAAGACTGGCAAAAGCCTTTTTGATTAAGAACACTGAAGTGAAAAAAATAACCTATGTACCTCTGAAATAGGTTTCAGTTGTGTTAAAAAAAAATCTGAAAATCAGAATTAAATATGATAAGAGTGACTTAAGTATCTTTAGAGGTGTTGAAATGAAATTTGGGTTGTGATTTGCAAGCCAGTCCAAGCTAAAGTATGTACCTTAATCACATGTACAGTCTCTTGGATTGCTAAAGGCTTAAATTAAACAAGGAAAACAAACAATAAGCCCCTTAATTTGGCACTGCTAACATCAAAGGCCCAAATCCAAGGAGTAACCACAAAATACGGCACCCCCTTTCCACAGGAAATTATAGGTTTGGACTTGGTGGGTGATAACGTAATAGCAATTTAAAGAAATATTTTGCTAGTGCTTCATGAAAAAGATAGGGAGGTTTTGATGAGCACAACAATGAATACCAAACAATAGATCTTGAGAAGTGCTGAAGATAAACTAAAAATGCGGCTCTATTTCTGACTTTGCAGTACAACATGATTTTTTTGTTGACTTAGTTTAAGTCATACATCACTGATGACAAAGTGGGCCACTAACTCCAGATTTACAGGATGCATCTTTACTAGTGTGTGCAAAAAAGGCTCAAATAAACCACAAACAAAATATAGCAGCTCTGCAGGTGACATGCAGTTCAAAGATGTGTTCTGGTGAATCCTGGTTTTAGGTATCCGTGGCAAACCCCTAATCTAGCCCTGATCTATCTGATCCTCCAGCTGATCAGGCAGAGTGAGCGCCTGAGGCTTCCTTTCTCATATGCCAAGAAAAGACTGCATTACTCTCATAAACAATCACTTGTGGGATCAATTTCCTGAGGCTGTGTCTACAAAACATCCACTCTCAGGCTTCATCTGTCTGCATTTACAGTACATCTTCTTACAACACGTTGTGAGATTCTGTGGCATTCCTTCTCTTTGTATCATCAAAGTATGATGAAAGCAATCAATGGGGTAATCAGGGCACTAGAACAGGAAACCTCAGAACAAAAGGCTTTGATACCCATCGACACATTATCTCAATCGCAGACATGTGGGCGCGTAACATAATGGGGAACCACATTTGTCACAAATACAAGTAAATGAGGGTTGCCTGTTAAAATGCAGCGCTTTATATTTGGTTTTCTCTACAGTCTCAAACAGAAGAAAGAGAGTGCTGTTTGAATAATCACAAATTAAACAGATGGGAGGAGCTGATTGGCTTTTTGTGGGGTTTTCAGGAAAATCTGGAAAAACAAGAGAACCTTTTCAGCTGTCAGCTACTGTCTTTGCTACAGAGTGCAAAATGTGTGGGCGTCACTGACAGATTAATTATTTTCAATAATTATTGATTTTAAAAAAAGGGAGCCTGACTTGTTTTTTCTTTCACAGGAGGATTTAATTATTACTCATGCAGCTCTCAATGAATCATTCAGGAAAAAAAGCACATGTTTGCTTTAGGATGACTAACATTTTGATGATCACATGCTGAAGGAGGCCAATTTTCATTAGTAGGAGGAGGCAGGTTCAAGGGCAAGGCCTTGTGCTGGTGAGCATTTGCCCAGCTGAAAAGCCTTTCAGCAAGATAATAAATGTCTAGCAGCTCCACGGGAGCTGCTTTGCCCCAGCAGGAGTTGATACATCATCACTTTATTACCAGTAAAGATTGTGTGTTTTACTGTTCTTTGCCTTGAATATAACCTTTATACTCAAACTAATTAACTAGATTAAAAGTGATTTATAGATGCACATATGTTGGCATAGTTGCACCACTGTGCATCTGCAGGCACACAGGACAATCTGTGACTGCCAGTAAGAATATATAGTCCATGATATTATGGTGGTACTCCTATCCTCTGCTACCTAACAGTCCTCTCAGATATCATAAATAATATAACAACACTATGGTAGCCTCACCCTCTCAAAATGCTGGTCTTCTCTCAGCAAGGAAAGCATTTAGAAAGTCAAACAGGCTGAACTCATAAACAAATATGTAAAATTATACACAGAAAACAATACACAGTCTTCTCCAATTCAGCACTGATGTGTAAGAGCTGCTGTGTCTCCCTGTGTCATTACTCATATACCTGCAGCATTCAGACAGCAGAGTGCAGACGCAGGCTGGCAGTACATCACCAACACTGGACTCTGTGAATGGAAAACACCCTCTGCTGGTTGTAAATGACAGTGCACTGTGAAAGTGGCTGAGTCATTCCCCCTTAGAAAAGTCAGTCTCTGGAATAAATTGCAAAGCATGATTGCAGAGGAATGTCAAGTATTATCAGTGGGGGAACTGCGCTGAAAGCAAAATAACGAGGGACATTTTAACATAATCAGCATCAGTGTTATGAATGAAAATCACTGTGTTCTGCGCCATGACGAGGGTGCTACACAAGCAGCCTAAATGGCAAGAAGTCAGCTGGGACATGTCAAGTGGCGATGATCAGGCAGGTTATGCTTATTGTGAAGACACTTGGTGTGTTATGTGCTCCGCTTTATCCTGTAGTGTTTAAAAGATCCAAATATTAACATTTCACAGTGATGCTTTTGCTATATCCACCATTAACAAGCCACAATTATACAGTGTACGTTTGAGTTTCCATGACCACTAAGTTCATACATTAGCAAATCCTGTTTCCTATGAGTTCATGTGGTTGACGTGCATAGCAATGCTAATCTGTAATTTTATGAGGTGGTATGACATGTTGCTGAAATAGCAGACTCTGGAAATCACTTAATGCTGTATGCGATGTATCTGTATATGGAAAGCACTGTCAGAGTTATAGATTTAAGTGTAAATATGCTGATTTACCATCTTGCCAAGAGTTAGATGAGAAGATTAATACTACTGTCATGTCTGTATGATAGATATGAAGCATGAGCCAGAAGCTGGTGAGTTGAGATAGTCCATCATATCTTGTTTGGACAGAGCCAGGCTCTCCTGTTTCCAGTCTTTATGCTAAGCTAAGCTAACCACATGCTTGCTCCAGTTATATATTTACCATGTAGATGTGAGACTAGTTATCAATCTTATCACTTTACTCTGCAGGAAAGAGAATATTTGCCAAAATGTCAAACTATTCCTTTAAGTCAGAATAGGGAAACTGATGACTACACTTCCAGTAGCTTATACTATTTGGGAGCTCTGCGAATCAACATCCACAAGGTAATTCAGTGTGCCAGACGTCAATTTAATGCTGTAAATTGACCTGAACTGGGGTTGAAAGGATAAGGACACGGCTACTTTTCGTCAAGCAGGCTAAAGAGACTAGTGTCAGCATGCACAAATCTGTGAGGTCTAACAAATGAAGCAGAGCAGAGGCACGAAAAAAAAACTGACACACATTCAAATCACTTTTTCTTTTTACAAAATGAAACGGGAAATGACTTAATGAGGCGGTTCAGGAGCAGCGACAGTCAGGCAGAGTTCATGTTCCTACCTTAATGGGGGATGGCAGGGTGCAGGAGCAGGGCAGTGGTCCTCACTCTGGGAAGCAGGAGGTGCAGGAGGGGAATCAGGGGCTGGAGGAGGGGAAGGAGGAGGAGGGAAGCTGGGAGATGCAGGTGGGGTTGGTAGAGCTTCAGGAGAGTGTCTCTCCGGGGGTGTGGGAGGAGGAGTGGGGAACTCTGTGGTGTCTTGGAGGTGAGGAGGGAGGGCAGGCGGGAAATGGTATTCGGAGGTAGGAGGTGGGGGAGAGGCAGGGGCACGGTCACCTCTCTCTGCCCGCTCAGCGAGGGAGGGCCTGCAGGGGAGGGAACACAAAACATTAACAGACAGACCGCAACAAGAAGGCCAAGTACGGCGGTTTCGGAAAGCCCTCTGAGGGCACGCTTTCCTCTACACAAATGAACCATGACTTACCTCAAAGCACAGAAAGATGGAGCACTGTGCTCTGTGTCATCACCTAAACCTAGCAGTGACTTAAAAAAAAAGCTCACTCCAACCATCCTAAGAGCGCTTTGTTATTCAAACGAAATGAAACTCCTCTCATTAGTCCCCTTACATGATAGTCCATGTTTCCCTTGCTTGCTCTACTAGCCCTCTGCTGTGAAGTAGCCTGCTTGAGGACGTCTGGCTCTGTCATCATGGGCCACCTGGTGGAGTGGATTTGGCCCAGATCCAGGCTCGTCTTATCAGGAGTGGTAGGCTCTCTAATCTGACAGGCGACGCGATCGACGCCCATGCAGCTGTTCCCCACTTGGGGCATGCCTCCTGTTTAGCTCTAAAAATACCCCAGTAGCCTCTTCTGCAGAGGAGAGCTTCACAATACCTCCATCAGCTGTAGCGCATTTACACCAGAGCATCAAGTCAACTGTCTGCTGAGCCGCACTTTCCAAACGTCCCTTCCAGCTCATTTCAGACTGAAACTGAGCTCTGTTATTCTCTCCAGTAAAGTCAGAACTTAATAGCATTTAATGAGGGCGTGTGCTTTTCTTAAGGGTGTAGCAACTTACAGTTTACATCTGACTGGTCTGGTTGTTATCATTCCATTACAGAAAGTACAGAATTTTCTAGCAGATGCAGGGCGGCTGTGTGAAGAGGAAACGTCCAACAAATCCATATATGATTTTTATTTGGTCCCATTCCACTCATTACAAATCCTCAGTCAGTGACTTACGCCAGCAGGCCAAAGCTATACATATGTCAGCATCTGCGGCCAACTTGGCACATGCAGCCTGGAAATAGAAACAACCAAGTCACAGCGCAAACTGTCCTAAGACTCACCGCTGCCTCCAAAGAGGGACAAAAACAGCTATGGAGCAGAGAGAAAAATAAATCAGGCGTATAGAGAAGAGACAATCGGCAGAAAATAAGATTACTCCAGACACAAGAGTATTAACTGGTTCAGTGGTTTTTATGTGCAGATAATAGCAGCTGACCCACTCAGGTTAACAGCTTTCCAACTTCTTCTTCCAGATGTGATGTGTATGATGTAGCAGAGGATTTACTATCAGAGTGAATGCAACAAGTTAGAGAGGGCACATGGGCTCTTTCTCAGCAACACGCTTATTCACATCAGTGTAGTTTTACTGTTGGCATTAACAGCTGGAAGCTGTCCAATACAGTTTTTTATTGTTGGTAATTCAGCCGCGTGCAGGGCGTTACTCAAGGGCTCCTCATAAGCAGTTTTTTTTTTAAGAAAGCAAATCCAGATTTTACAAAGCCAGTCCAGGTATACATAGTAGTCTATCACGGTCCAGATAACAGAGCTAATTCTCTAACCTCCACTTTCATGACTGAGCATTGAGTAAACAAAAGTGACTTTGCCTGTACATGTACAGAATTCTGACAACACACGCGTGCGCACACACTCATTTAGTGTAATCTACGCGAAACAGCTGGACGCAGAAGACAGCAAGTCCAGGCAGGGTGTTTAATGATAAACAGAGAGCTGTAAATAAAACCAGCTGAAGGTTCTGACTTTTTTAAAACTTTCTTTTAACGCTGTAATCATGGGAGGACCATTTCTGTCCTGCAGCCAGCAGCTACCACACACACACACACACACACTGCACATTCAAGAACACATTGTATATATTGCAAACACATACTTCATAAATAATCCCCCAATTCTCTGCCACTACGGAGATTAAATTATTATTGAAGGCAGTGTAGTGTGGTTGAATGAATGACAGACATGAGATTATCTACTCCACTTGTGCCAGCAAAGACACATGAACCTACAATCGCCATGGCAACTAGTCTATTTACAGTACAATGTGGGCTATAGCACATCCTACTTCCTCTTACTCTGAAAACATGGATGAGAAATATCCTACATACCAAACTAAAGAGTTCCAGTCATTCCCATTGTGTTTCCTGAGTAACTGCTGCTTTACACAAGACTTCACTCAATTTAATTAAAAGTAGTTGTGTAACACTTTGCACTATTGTGCCATATGTCATACAGGAAATACACTCAGTTGTCCCTTATGTTTCATGTTAGGCCTAAAAAGAGTAATCAACTCCTCATTTTAGAAGGCTACCAAGCCAGTAAGATTCTTGGATAACTCACAGACAGTAGTTACACATTAGTTTTATGACTACTGAGATGTCTCGCCAGCCATCAGTCAGGTAGTCTCCACATCAGCTAAGGAGGGGAGTGCAACATGCTGTAACCTGTAACATTTTTTTGAAGTACACCATTCATTTCGCAACTTTGTAACTTCTTTTCCGCTCTCTGTCCCTTCGTCTTTCTACTTGTCCCTTCCCTCCTCCCATCTGGTGAGGTCAGCAGAGACAGAGCGTAATTAGCCCTAGTTACCTACAGACCATCTGTTGCATCCACCTGGAGGGATTTAAAAACAAACGCCTACCGTAGACACACGCATACACAGAAAAAAAAACAAAAATAGGGCGCCTACTTCTTGTCAACTCACCCAGAATTCAGCCATGGAGGAATCCATCACACAGAGCTAACTACACGTAAGTGATGGAAATGACTTCTGCTTCTGAACTCCAGAACACCAGAGTTTGTATGTCCCAGTCCTTCTCTCCTCTGTGTGACTCTGACTCTGTCATACACACTCACGCCGCATCACATGCTCAAGTGTTTCTCTTAACTCTGGCTTTTGTTCCACTCTGTCTGGTCTGTGCAAATGACTTCAGTGGGGCTGAGTGCCTGCCCAAATTCCTCCCACTACAGGCTTCAGTTCACAAAGCCGCATAGACTGAGCAGGACTGACAGCTAGGCCAGCCTCTGGGGGCGGGGAAAGAAACATATGTACACACACACACTCACACACATCACTGACCATGCAGTCACATTTCTATCTCTGACACACGTTCACCAGTGTAACTCTATCTATTGATGAGACCTATAGTGGAAATAGCACTGTCACTCCTCCCTTCTACTCTGAACAAACCTTTATGTCTCCAACAGCAGTGATGGGACAAGTGTTGTGAGTGACAGGCAGCAAGTGCTACTCTGGCATGTGGGATGGCTCCTGGGCATGGAGCAAAACGGCAGGAGAGAGTGACAACTAAGAGAGATAACTAAGGAAGCTAAGGAAAGCTAAAGCCAAGTAAACAGAAGTTAACTTAATTAGAATATTCCAAAAGACGTTCCTCACACAGTAAAGAAAGTAGAAAAACAAACAGTGACACAACACATCTTTATATGCACAATGAACAAAAACACGACATCAAGTAAAAGAATGGCATATATGGAAATTTAGTCTGGCAAGAGCTATTAAAATACTTAAACAAATACTGAACGCCCACATAGAGGTCGAACTGAATGGCACACTGGTTTACAATGTGTATTTAACTTCGTCAGGAGTTTTAACAACATAAAAGGTTCACTGCCGTTTCACAAACGGTTACAAATCTGTGAGACTCAGTCTCATTCATCCAATCGGACACTGTTGCAGACAGCAGCAAGCTACCAGACGCCCTCGAGGTGTCTGAAAGCCAAACAAAGCCACCGAGGGGACTCTCTGAGCGCATGGAAATCCATTTTAAATGTGTGACAGACAGAGCTGCTGAGCTGTAAAGACCGTGTCCCTCTGACATTCCCCCCTTTTTTACAAATATGTTAGCTGCAATAAAATGTCTCAAATACATCACTGCAATGGAAATGTTATGATAAGTTTCAGGAAAACCATCAGTTCTAAAAGGTCAGATACAAATCATTCTGATGTCTGGTTTCCTGTTGGAAAACCAGTCGACCACAAAATTACCAGTCTCCCGGCAAACCTGTTGTTCTTAATAGTAAAAGGCTATAATCCTTAGATTCTAGTCAATTGAGGATTACAAGGACATGGCTTTTTTTTTTTTATCCAGGCTCTGACTGAGCTCTGAAGGGAACAGTCCCTTGGCAGCAGCCTTACAGGGACACAGTGCTGGCAATGTGGGCTTTCACTGGAAACTGCACAGCTAGACAATGAGAGGAAGTTGTTCTTGTTTGCTGTTGTCATTATTTCAACACACAGATCATGGTCATGGAAACAAAATTCTTAAAAAACATTTGATTATGAATCAATGGTAGGATTTTATAAAGACACTCACCCGCTGTCCTGTAGCTCCTCAGCAGGATCCTGGACTGTTTCTGTCGCTGCTGTTTCCCCAGCTGGCACTTTAAATGGCTCCTCAGGTGGGATCTCTACGGGTTTGTCCACTAGCTCTGCTGGCAGCTCACTGATCAGCTTCTTCTGTGCTTCTGGAGGATCTGCAGTCGTCTTTGTAGGTTCTGGTTCCTCATTCTCTGTTGGTTCTGGAAGCTCAGCTTCCTTTTTCGTTAGTTCTTGGAGCTCTTCTGTGCTTATGGTTGGTTCTGGGCGCTTAGGTGGCTCCTTCGCTACTTTTGAAGAAGTTATAGGCTCCCTTTTTGGTTCTGAGAGCTCTTCGGGAGGTTCTTCTTCTTTCTTGGTTGGTTCTGCGGGCTCTACTTTTTTAGTTTCCTCTGGGAGCTCTACTTTTGTGCTCTGTGCTGGTTCTGGGAGCTCTGTTGGAGGCTCTTCTTCTATCTTGGTTGGTTCTGGGAGCTCTGTTGGAGGCTCTTCTTCTATCTTGGTTGGTTCTGGGGGCTCTACTGTCTTTGTTTCTTCTGAGTGCTCTACTTTCTTTGTTTCTTCTGAGTGCTCTACTTTCTTTGTTTCTTCTGAGTCCTCTACTTTCTTTGTTTCTTCTAAGAGCTCTACTTTCTTATTGTCTTCTAAGAGCTCTACTCTTGTGCGCTGTGCTGGTTCTAGGAGCTCTGTTGTCTTCTTCAAAGGTTCAGGAAGGTCCACTGGCTTCTTCACAAGATTCAGAGGTGGGATCTCTGTTGTCTTCTCTGCTGCTTGCCCCGGTGGTGGGATCTCCTCCTGTCCTAGAGAAGCAGCTATCTCCTCACTCGGAGTAAGGAACTCTAGTTGAGGAGAATCCAGAGATGGGAGGGGTCTGGAAAAACAATGCAAGAGAAGAAGAGGGGGTTGGGGGATTTGTTATTTAGTTTACAGCACATGCACAAGGAATGACTGACAAATGACAAATGTGTATGTTTGTGTGGTTACGGGGGCTCGAGTGGGTGTGTATGTGTGTGTGTGTGTAGAAGTACTGGAGGTGCATGTGTGTGTGGTTGTGTCGTTGTTGTTGCATTGTGTTTAGCAGTGTGAGAAAAGGCTCATTCTTGCCCCGGAGAGCAGGGCCGATGTCACAGCTGATGTCATCCTTTGAATATAAAGGGCTGCATTACTTCCTTTAGACTTCACCAGGCACAGTCATCTGATCCGAGCTCGAGTCAAAACAAAGTGCAGCTCTGTGTTTACCTCCTCATTCATATTCATTGTCACGCTGCTTTCTGTAATATCACTCCAAACGAGAGCTGGACATGGTGTTAGTGCTAAATTGAAAAAAACTGCAGGGATTTATGAATACTAAGCAACTGGTAAACAGACTGAATATCATCATTTACAACCCATGGAAAAATCAAAATAAGTGTACACATTTGTCTACCAAATTCATAATTCTTGGGTTGTGGCTAGTGGGACAAACCCAATCAGACTACACACGTGCCTTTGTCTCAGTGATGTACTTGAGCAGATGATATGTGACAGCGTGCTTACATGCTACTTGTGTGACGCATTAAGAGGGAGCCCATAACGACCTCCACTGACCTCTCAGACATGTGTAGATGCACAGCATTTACCTGCCATTAACTTAGTTTCATTGGCGTGAAGTCTCATGTGTACCCCTCTAATTTCTGATTCTTAAAGGGACAGTTCACCCCAAAATCCAAAAGACATATTTTTCCTCTTACCTATAGAGCTGTTTATCAGTCTACTTTGTTTTAATGATATCAGCCACAGAGATGTCTGTCTTTTATTCAGTATAATGGAACTAGATGGCACTTAGCTTGTGGTGCTAAAAGCATCAAAAAACAAATTTGAAAAACTCAACAGCAATGTCTCTTTCCAGAAATCATGACCTGGTTACTCAAGATAATCCACAGACCTTGTTG
>JAPZEB010000003.1:10439897-10451356 GCA_029783705.1 Chaetodon striatus | reverse complement strand
GAAATCATGACCTGGTTACTCAAGATAATCCACAGACCTTGTTGTGAGCAGTTTCATGTAGGAACTATTTTCTTTCTGCCAAAATACACCTGCTTAACGTATCACTGTTCAGAAGGAAGTGAGCATCTAGTGCTAACTAGCACTGCTGAGCTACCTAACATTACAGCTCAGCCGATGACGACACCATTAATTGGCTTGTCTTCCAAGAGTACATGCACGCTTCCTTCTGCATGGTGATATGGATAGCAGGTGTAGTTATATAATAGTTCCTACATAAATCTTCTCACAAGGTCTGTGGATTAACGTGAGCTAATTTCTGGAAAGAGACATTGCATTTGAGTATTTCAAATGTAGTGCTTTGGCACTTTGAGCACCACAAGCTAAGTGCCATTGTTTTTCATAATGCTTGAGAGAGGGCAGACATCTTAACGGCTGATATCTCCAACACTCAGCAACTCACACCAAAATAATGTAGATTCACAAATAGCACTACAGGTAGGAGGAAAAATGTGTACTTTTAAATTTGGGGTGAACGTCCCTTTGAAACAATTTTCTCATATGATAGTTTCAAACACACACACACACTCTTGTGTTTACCTTGAGGTCTCTTGTTTGCTCTGAGCACTGGATGCAGCTTCTTTTAGAGCTTGTATCCAGTTTGTAACTGGTTCTCCGGCTGTTTGCACAGGAGCAGGACTCTCTGACACATTGCCGGCTTCTGTGTTCACAGAAACTTGTTCAACAGGAGCTTTTTCAAGTGGTTTTCCTTCACAGTGGGAAGCAGCAACAGTGAGCTTTGACACAATATCATCTTGGGGCTTTGACAAAGACACCTGATCATGAGGCTCCTCAGCCTGGGTGGAGGCTGCAGGAGGGGTAGATGCAAAACCTTCCTGGTGCTTTGACGAAACAACAGATGGGACTGTGATAACATCAGGAGTTATTTTATCTGTTATATCACTGTCCTTTTCTTTTGCCTTTGACAGACCAATTGAGGCACTGTCTTTAGCACCCCCAGTTTGATTTATGACCTCCTGTTTTTTCACTGGTTCAATGTTCATCTCTTTTATCTCACTTTGTCCCGTCCCCTGGCTGCTAGCTTTCACTTCGTCCAAAGCTGCTTTATCTTCCTTTGTGATCTCCTCTACATCAGGGCCTTTTATGGCTGTTTGTACTACTGGGCTGCTTTGTGCTGCTGAGGTTTTATTGAAGCTTTGTAGCTCGACAGGCTCACACACTGTATCCTGACTTTCACAATCCACATTTTTACTACTGTTGCTCTTCACAGCCGTGACAGCACAGAAACCCTTTTCCACAGTTTCTGGTTGCCCAACCAGAGTACAGGATATTTTTGTATGAATTTCTTCAGCCTGGTTCGCACTTGGAATGACTGCTGTATGAATGTCGGGACTATCTGTGCTGACCTTTGATGAAACAGAGATCCGGAAAGGTGAAGTCTCATGTTCCTGTGATGCAGACTCAACAGATACAGCAGTGTTCTTTGAAGTCTCAGGTTTTCCATGTTGGTCTTGACAGGCAGCTGGTAGATTGCTTTTTTGCTGACCTTCAAAACCCAAATTGCTCACAAACTCAGTGTCTGGAATTAAATCTGCATCTAACCCAACTACACCTAACACGGGGCTTTTATTCTCGTCCATCCCCTGTCTTGTCTCACCTACATGAGAGCAAGCTATTACCCTCCCAATGTCAGCCGAGGAATTTCTCTCAGCAGCATTTCCACTCTCATTTAAATCACTGGCAAGGTGAGACAGCATATAAACCCCGTCAACCGCTGCTGCAGCTTGCACTCCCTCTCCCTGTACCTTGCCTTTCTCTAGACCTATCACTCGTTCATTGCCACTGCTGTCATCACCTGTCAACTTATCGCTACTCCCTGACTGACACAAACTCCCAGAGGAGCCGTCTCCTCCCTCTGCTACCCCTTTCAGCCCTGGAACTAATGCCTGGGTCTGCCTGACCTGACCGTTAGTCTTTTCTCCCCCCTGTAGACAGCCACCTGACAACTCCTGTGTGGGATGTGTGGATCCCAGACACTGCTGCTGTTGCTCCTGTTGCTGAGCAAAACAGTTTGGCTCTGGTGTGGACTGTGATTGGCCGAGAGCTGCATTCAAATCTAGGGAAGTGTCCCTGTCGGAGCTGCGTTCCAGTGTTGGAGTTTGGCACAAACTCTGGTCATAAACAGTCTGAGGTTCACTACAAGACTCTGCCTCAGCATTTAGAACGTCCTCAGACGACCCTGCAGGTCTTTCGCGAGATAAAGAACAAATATCTATCTGGCTTTTAGGTGAAATGCCACTTTTTCCCTCCTCCTTTACATCCCTTATTGGTGATTCAGTCTTTTTTACTGTATGTTCATGTGGTGGCTGCAGGCCTCCAATTTCCTCCACAGCCTCTTTCTCTGGCCCATTACTCTGTTGTGGTGTTGTCCCTGTCTTTCCTGTCTGCAGCTTGCTGCTGTCTGCTGTTTCCTTTTGATTATCCATTGTTGCCTCTTCAACTTTTTGCTTTTCCTCTGCAAACAGAACAGAGGTTACATCTCCCATTTCCTCTTTCATATTTTCTTGTTTAATTTCACTATAAGCTTTGTTGGAAGGTACGTCAGAGCTGAGTGGGCAGCTGACATTAATGAGGTCATCCTTAATGGATGCTTCACAAATAACAGGTTTAATGCCAGTAGGGCCTGGCTCAGTGTGAGATAGAGAAATTACATTATCAGACCCACCCTTTGCCAGTACACCCTCTGCACCAGGAGGCTGAGTTGGAGTACACAGATTTTCCTCCTGTGAAAATGGAATATTTACATTGGTAATCGCAGATTTCTCAAGCTCAACAACAGAATCCGGAGCATCATTTTTATCTTCCAGTTTTGGACAAGCCTCATCTGCTTTAATGCTGACATCACCATGCTTCAGATCCTGTGCTACGGACATTTGTGTGATGTCCCTGCTCTTGTTGTCATCCACCTCCCCAAAGACTTTGGCGCTGTCACCATCAGTGCCCCTGTTATCCGTCTGCTCACGAAGAGAGATATCACAGTCAGTAATGAACTCCAAGTGATTCAACATCGGGCCAGGAGGCTGCCGCACAAAAGAAGAATTACTGGCACATTGCTCTATAACAGGAATTGACTGGTCGGAGGCTGTCACTTCTGAAGTCGCTGATTCATCCTTTGTCAGATCAGGAGAGTAAATCGTGGGCTTGGGCCCCTCACCAGCCTGCGTGGGATCTGTAGTAACTAGCTCATGAGGAGGTGTTTGATCTAATTGGGTGGGAGGTTGATAACTGGGGTCACAAGGCTTTGTTTGAAGAGAGGCTGCGCAGGTTAGGGTCACAGTTTCCGTAGAGAGCTGCCCAGCAGATAACTCAGCGGAGACATCACTTAAAGGCTTGCAGGTGACATCATCAGCTGGAAGCACAGAACATGAGAGAGGAGGTTGGTTACCTTCAGTAGCATCACTTATTAAAGGTGACTCCTGAGGCTTGACTGGGCCTTCAGACTTGGCGTGTAACTTATCTATCTTCTTCTCAGTCGACAAACACAGGCTTGCAGCATCCTTCTCTGTTTTCTCCTCTAATTGTTTTATCACTTCTGCGGTCACCTGCTCAGCTGCTGAATGATCAGCCTTAGAGGTGGCACTTTCTGCTGTTTGTGAAAGGTCACCAGTTTGAATCTTTTCAGCAGGACATGGAAGCTGTTTTGAGCCGGCCTTTGTCACTGACTGTAATTCCACAGTGTTTGTCTCCAAGTTGTTGCTACCTGACTGAGCTATGTTAATGTTCTCTTCTTTAATCCCCAACTCTCCTTTACCCTCCTGGACATCTTTCTGTGGCTTTAGAAAGTCGGCTGAGCTCCGTATTGCTGGTTCATCCTTGATAGGAGCTGCCTTTGTGGCGATTTCTTGCTTTTTCAAGCCGAGGAAGTCTGGGAAGGTGTAGCTGGCCTCCACCACGGGATGGTGCAAACTCTCATGCACAGTCAGTGGAGGCAAAGAGGCGCAGTCCATAGCCGGCACCGACATGCTCCTAAGATCCACGGAGAAACAGTCTTCTTGTTTCACAGTGTCCGCAAAGTGAACTCTGTTGGTGCCTCTGCTGCTGTCACATCCACCCGCAGCACCTCTTTTGCTCTGGGCTCGGACTTGGAACTCAGCTGCACTCTTGTCTGTCCTGGCTTCTGCTGTGCTACTTTCAGGCTGGACCTGTTGATTGTTGCTCGCTTGTCGCTCGGCTGGGATATGTTGTGAAGTAGTCAGAGGCTGAGGTGAGATTAAAGGCAGGAAGACTTGGCTGCAGTTTTTCTCTGTCTCTGTGATGGATGACCCCTCACAAGTGTGTCCTGAAGACAGTGCTTCCTCTGAAATCGAGTGCTGTTTGAGATCAGCCCTTACCCCTCCGTTTATATTGCTGGAGCTCTGTTCAGGGTGAGCGGGGAGAGGTGAAATTGCTGCGCCATGGTGCTCTTGGCAGGGGTGAGAGAGACGGTCCTGTTCAGTGCAGATGCTCTGAGAGATGGTTGCAATCGGCTCACTCCAGCCCTGTGACTTCAACTGTGACTCGGCAACATCGGTGGGCGGACACGTCTCAGTCCCGGCTGATGACACCCCACTAGCAGAGCCTTCTGGCTGGCTGAATGAACTGTGCTCTCTAGCCAGCCCTCCTTTCTCTCCCCCCTCCTCTCCTCCTCCTCCTCCCTCTCCTGCTCCCTCCAATCCCGCAGCACTGTGATCCTGACGATCAGGACCAGTAAGTGGCCCAAAGGGAGAAGTATTGATATAGGCTTCTAACCGGAGTGGCTCCTTTTCTCTGTCTCCCTCCTCAGCTGGTGAGAGCTCTGTGTCTGCACTGCGAATGGTTGTCTCTCTTGGTCCCTTCATTTCAGTCTCAGCCGAGTTGTGTGGCATTTTGCTGCTGCAGCTTTCCTCAGATGCAGCCTGTCCCTCTTTGGCTGAGAATGCAAGTGAGCATTTTCCCCGTGAACAGATTAATGCGAGCTGAGGAAGGCTGTCCAGGTCTTTCTCTCCGTCTGCAGAGCTGAAGCACTTTTCTGTTCCTCCCAAATCTTTCTCTCCTACTGCTTTCTCACTCTCTGCGATCGTTACAGAAGCTACTCTCTCCAGTGAATCACGCCTCACGCTTTCTCCCTCTCCCTCGCTTTCTATCACTTCTGGCATCGTGGGTGTTGCCAGTGGCAACGCAGCAACCACCACTAAAGCCTCTTCAAGGGCACTCTCCACGCCGCTCTCTCCCACACAAGTTGGGCTGCTGGAGAGTGGGCTCTGATTCTCGTGAGTGAGTATCACTGCCTCTGAGGTAACCACAGCCTCCTGTGTGTGTGAATCGGACCTCTTTTCGGCAGAAGCAGCTGGATTGATAACTGTAGTGTGGACATGTGTCATGGGTGTATTTTGGTTGTCGATGGCACCTCCGGTTGCATGTTGCTCCCGGTGTGGGCTTTCTTCTGAGCTATGATTCATGCCACAGGGGGCGTCTGTATGGTTGCGGTTATCTGACTGATGAGGCCTCTGTAAAAGAGGCTGGTTAGACGCAGGTGAACAGGGCAAGACAGTAAGATGATCCTGCTCACTAGGAGAGGATGATGGTGGGGGGCTGGGGCTGGGCTTTCCCTCGGGACTCAGCTGTTGCTTAGAATCAAACCCATTATCAGGCTGTTCCCCACAAATCACAGTCTGAGCATCTGCGTGTGACACAACATTTGCTGTTGAATCTGTGTAATTTCCTGCATTTACAAGAGAAACAGCCTGTAAATCATTTTCAGGTTGTGCTACTGTCTTCGCTTTCTCTTCAGCCTCTGCGTTTTTCTCTTCTGTCTTGTTCTTTTTCCTTTGTTTCTTTTTCTTCTTTGCCTTTTTCTCCTGACCAGCCTCACAAGGTGAGTTCTTCCATTTATCTGATTTTGACTCCTGATCCTCCTTGCCGTAATGGTTTGCTCCCGTCTGGGTCTCTGATAATACATCTTTATCCTTTAAATGCAGATTACTGCACTCTGGTGTTTCATTAACTGAATCATCTTTCTTTCCTGATTTAACTATACAAATGTTAACACTGGACTCATCACTATAATTTTCTTTCCTTATGTCCACAGCCTCTGTTATTGCCTCTGTGCCTTTCTCCCTAATCACTGTATTACAATCTAATGTGCCATTTTCCTCAATGGCTGCTTTAGAATCAACATGCTCCTCTCTAAAATCATCTCTCTGCACAGTGAGCGCAACAGCTTTTTGGGTTTCTTTAAATAAATCTGCCGTTGCTTCTAATTGTGTGTGCGTGGGTGTTTCCTTCTGCTCATCTATCTCTGTTTCTTCCACTGTCTTAATCTCTGGACATTTATCCAGGCTCTGTGTTGCTTTCATTTCACTCTTCGTCTCTGTTATCCCAGCACTATTCTCAGTGCCCAGTATGTAATTCCTAAAACTAAACACAACTGTATCCGTCCGACTGTTTGCTGCCTCACTGTTTCCGTGTGTACTCTTGTTTCCATGGCCCCCGTTGCTATGTCCTGGCTGGACTGCGATTGGAGGCAGTGATGATGACTCACTGGATTTATTAACCATCACTTCTCCAGTTTTCTTCCCTACATCGTTAACTGTCTGGCTGGGGGGCCCTGTGGGATTAAGTATCCCCAGTGAGGCCATTTGCTCTTCACATTCCTGAAAAGCTTCTTGTAGTTCCTGGTCTAGGAGCTCGGACAGGGGAGGGGTCAGGGGTTGGACACCCGGGTAAGGTGTGGCAGCAGGCCGAGGTGATGGCTGAGCATCTGTGAGAACTGGGTCGCTGTCATGAGGCCTGAGACGAGGGTAGGGTGACACAGTTAAGAGTCTGGCAAGCAGACAGCTGGTCATTCCACGATGCCACAAAGCACTGCTATTGGCAGAGCAGCAGCCCATGCTCACACACCGCACTCCACTATATGCACACACAACACACAACTGCATGTCTATTCTGAGATGTACATTCTCCCACAAGAAATAACCAGCTGTTTCTAAGCATATGGTTGTTAATGAACATGCAGGTCTGTTCATACACACCAAAACATGGTTTATTTAGGGAGCCCCCAGCAAAAAGCTTTCAAATGTAATTTCCCAAAAGCTTAAAGGAACACTTCACCCAACATATGTCCATTTGTATATCAGTTACTCACACTATGTTATGTTGAATTCATAAAGAAAACGTTGTCTTTTTCACATGCCTCCACAACAAACAAAGAATCAAAAACTGAGAAAATTTGCGATGAACTGAAGTTATGGGAGACCACATTAAACAACAGCAAAACTATGTAAAAACCTCCATTATCTAACTCTCACACAACTCATGCAGTATAATTCAAGTCTCATTTTGTGTTGGGGAACTGAACTGCAAGCAAAACCTAGCTATGCTGTCTACAGCCAGACTCCACTGAAAAAAACTGTAATTTTACCTAGCTGAACATGTGAGCTGCTGGTTTACCACTGCCTCAATCAGTTAGTTTGTCTGTGATATTGTGTGACTTTAGTGTTTTAAAGGGTTAGTTCGGATACACTTAAGTCACACAATAACACAAACAAACTAACTGACTGAGGCAGCGGTGCACCAGCAGCTTACATGTTCAGCGAAGTAAAATTACTGTTTTTGTCAATGGAGTTTGGCTTTGAAGAGAGCATAGATAAGTTTCACAGTTAGTTCAGTTACCCGTTAGAAAGGGCTGTCTGTTAGGGAAGTACCGAAAACACAACTAGATGAAAGAGACAAGAATTTTCTCTGTTTTTGGATTAATTGTTCACCAGAGACATGTGAGAAAGCTGTATTATTCATGAATTCAACATAACTTGGGGTGAGTAATTGATATACAAATGGTCATTTGGGGGTTGAAAAAGTAGTCTCATTCAAATAATTGGATTGGCTGTATTTTGTATGAACCTACCACTAGCATTGTGAATGTAACAATACTATAAGTAGCAACTAATAATAGTATTGGCATCCATACACTCAGCGTGTCTACAGGTATCAGACACTTAAAATTGAGGCTTTTTGGTATTATTTTAAACGTAATTTAGGATATGAATAATATTTTCTGTATTCAAACAGTACAGGTAAGTAAAAAATTTGTAATATATATGCAGTCCTGTGCACAGGTAGGTTTATCTAGGAATATGGTTATTAGAGTGAGTTAGGTTAATCTATATTTTGCCAACAAGTAGGTGCAAGTGTAAAGAAAAAAGACAGTATTAGGTTCTACGGTAGGTTTCAAGATTTGTAATATTAGAAATGTGGACTTTTACACTAGAGAGCTTGACTCATTTTGACAACATTAAAAGATGGACAATTCAAATTAGATCAAATGTTTGTGGCAATTACGTCCTCACAAATTCAAATTTAAGACTATTTATTTACTTTTAATGCCTAATATTTATAGATTTTGATTTAAGACTTTTTAAGGACATGCAGACACCTTGATACTGTCGTAACCACTACGAAAATGCTACATACTATATGACAGCTTTATTATTATCCCCTTAAGGGATTGTAATAAATCATGTCACCATATAAACAATCCTACACATGCCTATACTTAGGCACCAAAAAATACAGCTTCATATTATATGTCAAAGCAGTGACACTGCCCTGCAACACTCCCTAAAGTGCACAGCCGGCATCATACTAAGACAGTGGAATATAATGCCTTTAACAATTAGCCTAGCTTTGTGCCATTCAGTTGTGATTGCTGAGTCACTGCTAAGCCATTAACTGGCAGTACAGGAAAATGCAGTGAGACCATTTTGATCTTTAAGCCCCACTGAGTGTATAGATCCACCATCATTATTTAATCATAAGATGAGATACACTCCTACTCATGTAGATCTTCATATGATTTTCTGACACAAGCAAGAGCCACTATGACAAAAGTCATTATTCGTGTTCAGATGAAAAGTACATAACTAAAATTAGATATAACTGAATGGCTGAATGTGATTGGTTAATACAGTCTCGCCACTAAAGGCTATGTCATTTCCTTGTAAACACATCCTCTGCCCTGAGAACATGTTACTCATCTCACCAGCCTGCCACTCAAGCCTGCATCTAACTCATGTGGCACTCCCTACGAAAAGGCGGGGCAAAGTAAAAGGCAGCTGGAAAGTTTTGCTGAGCAGCAAGCCGATGCCTGCCATATCTACCTGAGGTGGAATGGACCATGTGCTTTCACAGTATTGCATTGTATGTGTATATTACTGTTAATATGTAGAATTTAGCTTTAAAAGTGGGAACTTTATCTTCTTTATTTGCACTCTCTGCAGTTTGCGAATTTTTAGTTTATCCGGTGAAAGCTCGAACAAAAATTATTTAGGTAACAATTCACAATACTCTACACAAAAACGCGCATAATAGTTACTGATAATTTATGAAACCTTTAAGAGAATGTTCTTAATAACTGATTTGTGGACTTAATAATATAGAGTGAGTAGTTGCTTTTTTTAATGGATCATTTGCTAATGATTAGTTCATAAATTAATCTGAATAATTAAAGTGGTTCATCGTACCAAGTAGCTGCTGAGTACTCCCTCATTTCTTCACTATTATTTAACAGCTTTTACATCATTCCTGTGTTCCTGTGCCACCCTTACTTTACATTAATAGTTTTATACATTCACATCAAGCAACTATAATTGTACTACTGCAACAAGTCAGGTTGTCAGAACACATTAACTCCTCAAACAAATTAGTGTGATTAACCTCAGCGCTCAGACAAAAGCAGAATGCCAGGCAACACTTGAAACAGAACACTGAGTCGCTCTGCAGATAACTCACCCAAGCATAAAACCAAACGACCACACCTCAAGCCAAGTCTTCTAAGACAGGCAACACCCAGACAGACATATCCATCACACTCCAGTATGAGTTAGAAACACTCAATCATCCTGTCATCTTTTTGTTCCACTCCATGCTCCCCTGCTTTTACTCTTCATCATCCCTGCTGACCACGCTCACACGGCAGACACCCCGCTGTCCCCCGTCATGCTGAGCCTGTGTGGTACCTTGAGTCTAGAACCACCAGTGGTCGACTGACTTCCATGTGGCTCTGCAGGCCCGCCAGCAGGGGGTTCACCTGTTCACATGTCCTCTCACCTGAGCTAGTCTGAGCTCTGCTAACACAAACCCACACCACACACACGTACAAAGACACGTACACACACATTCACAACAAATCAATATCAGATTATCTTTCACCTTGACTGAATAACTGGGAGAAATGTGTTCCCTTACAGCCATAAATCAAGCAAAAGGAATATTGAATACATTATTATACTGTAATGCAATAATAATAATGATACATTGATCATAAACCTGCATCTTCCAGTGAAGGCTGATGTATCTAATCACTATATTATTTTTTTTACATTTGGAAATAACCTTGTTAATTTAAACAGTAAATATGGCTCATGAAAAAAATACTAGTATCTGGACGAGTGTGATCAAAGTAGTATAAAGACTTTTGAATTGCTGTGGAAACAAAGGCCACTCACACTAGCTAAAGATAATGACATTGTTATTGTTTGTGCATATATGTGTTAGCCGCGCTATTTACTGGTGCCCTGTCCAGGGTCTGTGTTAGCTTCTCATCCGGTGCATGCTGGGATAGGCTCCAGTCCCACACTAACCCTCAACAAGTATGAACAGGTGCAGAAAATAGATTTATGGATGACCTGAAAAACATGCAGACTTATCATTGTACGGGTCTGTACATCAAATCTTTTTTGGCAACATTAAATATTTTTAATAATTAAAGATAACGTTCTTTCCCTACTGATATTTATCAAAGAGTTTAGCACACAAACAAATCAGTTTATCTGCTATAATTATAATCAAATTGTGATCCAAATGTTGCTAAACTTTGATTTGTGCACATTAGTATATGATGCCCAGCCTTCTTTAACCTGTGAGAAAAGTGTAGACAGAAACTAAAATCTTTCTCATATAAAATGACCGAAATTGCTCAAACTGCAGCAGATAATTGTGGGTTTACGTAAGACCCTATTGCTCATAATAAAACGCTGATTTAGAAAATTGGTTTGAATGTTTTAAAAGGTTCAGTAGGATTTAAGGGAATATAATAGCAGAAATGGTATATAATATTATATGTATGTTTTCTTTTGTGTATAATAACCTGAAAATACTAATTGCTGTGTTTCCATTACCTTAGCCGTGTTGCACTGCCATGTTTCTACAGTAGCTCAGAATGGACAAACCAAACACTGACTCTAGATAGGGCCATTTGCGTTCTCATGTTGGCTACCATAGTTTGCAGCCCCTCTATGATAACAGTGATTTTTCTTTCACCCTAAAACTGCTTTATATGGTGTTTTTACCAGTTTAAATCAGCGACTCTGTTTGATTTGGAGAGGAGGAGACCTCTGTGGATAATCTGGCTCATGATAAATCCTCGT
>JAPZEB010000003.1:10419090-10434606 GCA_029783705.1 Chaetodon striatus | reverse complement strand
TTTATTTAACTGTCTGTCATTGCCCTGATATCTACATGAAAAATAAACATAAAAATGATGCCTATGATTATGATTGAGATCTTGTAGGATGCAGACAAGGTGACATGTTGATCTCGAGTATTACCAGCTGACTTTTTTTATTTTATTTTATTAATATTTGAATGTTATTCATGTTTTATGTATTTATTTAACTATTTCTTTTCCATTAGTTGAGCACCTACTTTGTGTCTATTTATGTTATTCAATCCTTTTTTATTTATTTATCTATCATTACTTTGCTCTGATGAGCTGGGAAGGCATTGTTTGGAGGGGTGGGGGGGTAAAAGGGTCACCCACCAGTTAATATTCTCTCAGGCTTTCACACTCTCTCACACACACATTCACATATATTGTACCTGTGGGGAGTCATTTTGAGTTTCCTGAGGTGGAAACAGAACAACATTTTCTGCAGCGCCCTCTTCTGGCTGTAATGGGGAATGAAAGAGTTCAACAAAACATCTTCACATAGGGAAAACCTTATACTCTTCAGTATATAGCAGTAGTGGTATGCACTAACAAGCTGAAAACAAATCACTCTTGTTTTTAAAGGCAAAAGTAGCAATGTTAAGCTCCACTTTCCACTCACATCTAATGAGATCCAGTACATGTTTTTTTAAAGTCTATAGCTCATGAGACAAAAGTTTATGTTAATCCTATTAAGATAATCCTGAATTCCACTGCTGAAGTCCTGTCACATGTGGAAATGACATGTGGTTTTCTATAGCTGTCTTTTTTTGTAATCACAAAGTACACAATTACAGCAAAAAATATATATATTCTTAAAAACAGTCTTCTCGTAAGAATAATTCTGCATGCACATTGGAGGCATATATAATGACCTTCCAACCATTTTAGGAATGATGGATTTTATAAGCCGCAAGACAGCAAGCTTTGAAGTATCAGTGTGTGTAGCAGTAAACACCGGTTAACCACAAAAAAGAACAAGGCATGTTATCTAAATGCTTATTAGACAAGCCTCAATCAAGCATGGGAATGTATGCAAAGTTCACAGCCCATCCTGTGCACATCCCATGTGTTTTACTGAAGCCAACAGTTAGTTATCGTGCCAGCAAGTGTTAGTTTTGTTAGTCCTAGATACATATAGCAGCATGGGGGCAGCAAGTAGCAATCCCAGCCATCAAATACCAGCAAGCTCGCCCTTACCAACGCCTCAGTTGTGCTGCTCTCGTTCCCCATGGCTCATCCAGCTGCGGGGCCACAACCGCCCAAACCTACAGCCTCTCACATCAGCTGGCTGAAAGACACCGGCAACAGAAAGACCATCAGCGTACGAGTATTCCCAGAGAGACACGGGGAGAACAAGGGATCTGTGGTCTCCTCAGTGGTCACAGACTCATGCTCCGCAGGATTAGAGGTCTGTGGTATGAGGTTGAACTAGCAGGGAGGGAGAATGGTTAAGTGTGTGTTGTTTTAGAGATTAGGGACCTGTGGTGCAAGACCTCCCTCTCAGACCAAAGTGCAGGCTTCACCTCTGCTGGTGTGGGCTTAAAAGCAGGAACAGCATCCTCACAGCATCTTGTAATCATACTGGATGATTGTAGAGATTACTTTAGGGTACATGATCAACTCCTACTGCAGTTAGTTACTCTGACCAGCAGGTCCCTTCTGGTCTGAATTACCTCAAACAAATGGCATTGCGTCCTGGAATAAGATATAGACACATGCAGTCTGTCACTTTGTGCCTGTGCATGTGATATGACTGTCATACTGACACAGTGACTAAGGCTCAGTAAGGTAATCCTCATGTGGTAAATAACAGATTGTGGTGTCTCTTGGCGTCCAGCAGTGTTCAGTCTGTTAGGAAGGGTTGAGGCTATTAAAATCATACAGGAACATCTCTAATCCAATGTGTCATCACAGTATAAACAGCATATTTTAGAAAAACACTTTTAGATATGTGAATTATTTCAAGCAAAGGACGACAGATTTTAACCTTGGAGTGATTTGACATCAAATACAGACAGAGCCACTTTCATAACCCGATCAAATATTCTCTGACATATTTCTTTCCCATGTCTTTGTTGTATGAAGTGCAGCTGAGCAGTAAACATGTTGTGCATTCCTCATATGACTGCAGGGACTGCACGTGTATAGTCAGAAAGCACTGACCTGAATATTCAAGACTTTATAAATAGAGATCTGTCCTGTCCTCTGCTGTTAGACTTTAGTCCAGTGTTGTGCACAATTTGTCATGCACACTTCATTTCCAAACACATGTCACAAAGGCTGTGTAGTTATGAGTTTGCAAATGATCGATTCCATTTCTGTCCTGTTTATTTCCGATGACTATCCCTCAGGGAAATTTAATATCTGGATTTCCCCTTACATCTTAATTCTTTATTCTGTGGTGTGGCAACTCTTCTCCCATCCCTGCCTGCTTGCTATTTGTGTGAATGGGGTGTAATTTCAACCCTCAAGCTGCGTGGACGCGTGTGCACTTTAGCCGGCGGCTGTGTCTCAGAGCTCTTTTGGCAGCGCAGAGAGCACTGGGGCAAATCATATGATTAGACTGTTGCCAGGTCTCTTGTCACCTCATCTTGGGCCTGTCAATCACTCAACATGAGCCATTATTTAAGCTCTTGGGTTTGGATGAGCACCGTATGTCTGTGCTTAGACACCTACCGTATGAGGTTACTGTTTCCTGCCCCGTATCTGACCCCTTGACACAAGAAAACACAGCAGGAACACAACTTTCAAACTGAACATAATGCTGTATGATGAATATACATTTTAATATAACTCAACAGTATTTCATAGATAATAAACACAACATAATTCAGCAATGTAAGAGGCCAAAGAAAGCAGATGAACATGCTGTATAGTAGATGACATTGCGGTTTAGAGCATGTTCATCCACCTGGCTAAGACAACTAAATATATTGAAATCATCATAGTATATCACACAAGATGATAATAAAAGCCAAACAAAGTCACACAAATTTAAATACAAGCTTTTGTAATCCCCAGCATTTACCCTGAATCCTTTCATTTTTACATATTGATATAGGACGACGATAAACTGATCAAATAATCCAAAATCTGTACCACTGCTGCAACCCATGAACTACTCACCACTGCAAACAAGAGACTTTTCCTCTCAACAGTGTCAAGCTTTTGACAAACCCAAATCCAATCTGTGTTTACTGTCGGACTCAAGGCCAATGTTTGTGTCTGTCCTCTCCTCTGAGGAGCCCCGGTCCCACTGTTGCTATTTTTGCACTGCACGCTAAGTGGGAGGAGAGAACGCAGGGTGGACACAGGACAGGGACAGGAGTGAACTGGAGCTGGGGAGGCCATGTTTGCTCAGGGTGGTAGTGGGAGGGAGAGGGGCTGTCAATCAGCTGGAGGGGACAGTAGTTCTAAGGCAACACTGTCAACAAACAGGCATGCTACATGGACAGGAGGATGAGGTGTCAGACCTCGTGGCTCCCTGAGCGATGCCCACCTGTAGCTTTCCTTCATATCTCTCCAAACCTTTTATTTATTCGTCCTCTTGTTTTAAGTGCGGTGATGCTCTTGCTCTGTCAATGCCTCCCTTCTGTCCATTTGACGGTGATTGACATGTGTAAACAGACACAACTACCGCCAAGAATAACAAAGCAGCCACGCAAGCAGGAGCCAAATTTACAGATTTTGACTACAGAGGGTTTGAGATGTATTTCTGGTCCTGTTTTATCTGCCATCATCACAGGCCATCCTCAGCTGACTGCCCAGTCTGTGGGCACAGCAGGCTTATTATCATCCCTATAAATAACACTGATTAGATCAGCTCTGTTTCTCACAGTGTACTTTGAACACACTTGGTCCCTTGCAGATCTCACTCTCACACACACTATCCATTCTCTTGTCAACCTGCCTCCCATCTTCCTCCAGTACAATCAGCATCATCCTCTCACTTTTACACTCCTCCCTTCCTCAGCATCTCCACAGCTCCTTCTCCATGCTGACATCGCCCCTCCTCCAACACTGGAGTTCTCTCTCTCTGACTGAGAAAAGACTCAGCTTTTGTCCAACAGCACCCATTCTGTCTCCTCTTCCACGCTCTCTCTGCTCAGTCAGACAGGCATTGATGCTACACTGCAGGCAGCCTCTGCTCAGCCTCCTCCCTCCCCTCTGTTTACCTGTCTGCGTGAGATTCCGATGCAGCTCCCCATCTTGTATTCCATGTCCTCCTCTGGTGAAGTGACTCTGGCACTACACGGCTTGCAGAGCACCTTTCTGAAGACCTGCATCGTTATCAGTCAGGGTGAGCATTGCCAGAGCAGGCAGACCTCTGCTGGAGCTACAGAGAGAGCGTGTGCACGCCTCTGTGTCTGTGTGAGTGTGTGCCTCAGTGACTAATAAACGCTCTGCACTGCATTGCCCGTGGTGCGCCTGTGACATATATTTTCAAGTCATTGTTATATAAAAAAATCCACATTACATAAGGAGTCCGAGCTAATCAAATGAGTGTGAAAAAAGGGAGCTTCTCTTTCCAGCCTCACATGCAGCTTAGCCTCACATTACTGCACGGGTGTGACTGAAGCACTGCTTTGGAGGGAAAAAAATGCTCAGAGAGGAGAGAGGCAGAGATGGGAGGCAGCATAAAAAGGGTGCCTGTCCCTTTAAAAGATCCAGGAGATGGAAAGGATGGTGGTGGTGCATCATCATGATGAGAACGCACGATGATATCAGTGTGTTCATCCAAATAAATCTCATCACAGTGAAGTTCACTCAGGCAAAATAGAGCAGGAGGAAAATGACAGCAAAAAAGCAGATGAATAATTTTGTGTTTTGCATACATATATATTTCTGCAATTAGAGCAAAAACATGTACCTTTTATTACCTTATTATTACCGTTCAGGAGCAATGAAATAATCCAGCTGCTGGCACATTTTCTGCACGATAACACTGCACCATACACAAATAGAAAGCTTCAACCTAGACAGAAAATGCTGATTGGTGGAAAATCAGCATCAACCATACAGTAGCTAGGGTAATGGCACAGGTACAGTTTTGCTTAAGTCAGCAAACACACACATCATCACAACCAGGTCAGAGCTATTTTGTCAATCATTCTCAAATCAACCGTACACTTCAAGTTGTGCTTCGTTGTTATCGAAAGGCAGTGGTTCTCAGCCCTTTAAGTTTGTGGCCCCTTAAAATGAAGCAATATATGCTTCTGACTTATTGTCACCAGTTGCATGTATGTCTGGTCATCCACTCATACAGCAGTTGACGCTGTCTTGAGCCATGGTGGCTAAACGGCATTGCTGCAGAAGTGAAAAGCCCACCCTGCAGTTTTGCCCAGGGTATAGGCCTTTGCACACTGAGTCCGAAACCTTCGTCCATCATATAGTTTTTGGGAACAAGTTTTTTGCGTTTTTCACATCCATCAGAAGCCTGTTTGACCGAGAATCAGTGAAGAAAATGTGGCAGCCGGACACAGCTGCGACAGGTCAGAGAAACGGGGCCAACAGATTCATTTCATGACCCAGATAGCTCACATTCAACAGGCCAGATAGTAATATTCAAGTGGATGATGATGACGAGAAGGAGGATGTGGACCACACACAGATTGTGGAGACACACAGGGAGGGAGTGGTGACAGCCAGACAGGTAACTCCAGTGGAAAGAGGCAAAGGAGGGAATGTGTCTTTACATTTTGTCATGTATTATGAATGAATCAATCAGTGTGCAAGGTTTCTGTGCATAACGATTTCTTTCAGTTCGCAAATTTGAAAAATGCATTAAAAAAATGGACTCAGTGTGCAAAGGCCTTAACACCGTTAGCACTGTCAGCACTGTTGCTGCTATTAGCAATGTTTGCACTGTTGTCACCATTAGCTGCTGGCTGCCAGCTCAGCCGCCTCCATGTTGAGAGCTGTGTGCAGGCAATCCCTGCACAGACTCTGAATCTCATGGTGCGTTCCATTTGCACTGGGACGTCAGAATTTCCATAATCCCTGTCAGAAATTTCAACTGAGACACCTCCTAAAGTTGAATTTCTGACTCTGAAAGTTGGAGGAACATCACCAATCCCAACCTCAAAGTTCAAGATGACTGCTCCGTGCATTAACAGTGGTGAAAGCTGTACTACTATACTGTTAATTAATTGTCTTATTTGTTCCTCATTAAAACAGCTGTACACAGTCGTGTCCAATGTCTCTCTGTGGACATGTTGCTACAGTGTTTGTATGCAAAAAAAACAGCGTTAAGCATTATCATCAACCGATGTTGCCAGCAATGGCTAACTTGGCTAGAACCGGTATTGCTAACATCTTGATTTTCTGACTTGCTGTGCTGCAACAGTCAACTCGAGTGTGACATCAATCCCCGCTCCAACTTCCAACTCCTATGTAAATGAAACGCAGCACTAGCTTTAAGTTTTTAATGTCATATACAGATCCTTTAACGCAGGAAGTTGCCCAGTTAACCCAGGTTTTACCAACCTATGTTAAAACCATTCAAATTACAGCATTCACTCATATTTAATAGCAATAAATTAAATCAGTACCAATTTTCTGTCTTTTTTTGTCTCTTTTATTTAAACTTCTAAAAACAGTAAAAAGTAAAAATTACAAAAAAATGTGCAATTGAGTAAGTAGGATCCCAAGTCACTAAGAAATGAGTTTACATGAGTGACCTACACTTGGAATTTGGCCTCAGCAATTTTTTTTTTACATTTTCTTAATTATTTAGAAATAAAAGACAGTAATACACCTAAAAACATGGTTCAGTTTCAGCTGACAAAAAGTGACAGGGTGTGTCACTCATTCTGCGTGTTCGGAGGATGAATCATTGTGTCTCTGATGTCGAAGGCTTCTATGAGCTCCTGGGGAAAGAAGAGTTGTGACAATTTAATTATAATCACATACACAAAACAAGATTTTTTTTTCATGTTGATCTTGTACTGTTGCTGGATGAAGTCATTTGTGTTCAGGCCAAAACTTACGAACCTTCCACATCTTTGGACTGATGGAGACGATGCACTGTTTACGGTTGTATGATCCTCCAGCTTCCACCTCTCCCTCCTCTACAGGTGCTGAGACACAAAAATATACAACGCTGGTAAAATAACTGACCTAAAACAAATTTCTTTGTTATCCCTCAGTAAGAATATTTCAACTAAATATTTTATCTTCTCACCTATACATGGCAATTTGTCACTATCCAGATACATCCTTGCCAACCCATCCTGAAACAAAAACATTGTCACACCTGTTAACGTCACTAGAGGGCAGACAAGCTCCATTAAAACAAACTGAAGCACAGCCAGCTCACCCTGATTAGAAAAGATGTGTGGAAAATATTCTCTACTGTCCGGGAAAACGATTTGGGGTCGATGACAAACTCGTAATACGAAATCGGTGAAGTTGCTGTGATAAAATCAGAGACATGTGAGGAAAAAACAGTTAAACAATGATGAAAGGCTGATGTCCATAGAGCTGGCTTTAAACTCACGATCATCTTGGTAATAACTCTTCAGGTATCCCAGGATTCTCTCCACCTCTTTCTCTGTCGCTTCTTGATGGGAGTCCTCCATTTTCTTCAGCTGACAGACATTAAAATGATGCAGTAAGTATGTGGGACATCAAAACCATCTCAGATACGACATGCTTTCAAAGACAACTGACTGAATTAGTCATTTTTGTAGGATGATGGGAGATTGCTACGTTTTTATTCAGGGGTATCTTAGATTCTTGCTTACCTAACACATCACTCTATGACTGTACTGAATAGTTGGAGGGTTCATTTATGACATTCCCTGAATCAACAAATGTCAAACTCTATTAGAAGCAGCGCTTTGTCAAAATAAATCGTAACCTATATAACTGGACCATGTTGGAATTTCATGTGAAAGGACAGACACAGGAAGTGGCCACACTCAACAGTCAGACAGGAGTCACGATACAAAACAATCACAGCCGACAGATATCTTCACCTTCTTCTCTAAATATCCAGTCTGTGATAAATATGGAGAAGTTGATCATGTTAGTGTAGGGCTACTCAGAGCTTTAGATCTGGCCCATGGACGATAGGCCTACACACTTATAAACAGCGCCTGAAGGAAGATCAACTCTGCACTCAGGGTTTCAGGTAAATAGGCTATACAGTGCTTATTAAGTTTGCTTGGCAACTTCAGACACAAGCTGCCACCACGCTCTTGAAAACTGGCACAGAAAAGGTAGCACCCAGAACCACACCTTACATTTTCCAGGCAATTAAAGACACGGCATTTGTACAGCCCCTAATTCACAGGGCTGGTACCTGTGGTTATTACATAGCATAGTTAAAAGCATGTTGGGCAGGAAATCCAAAGTGTGGGATCATTTTGAGAAGGTGAAGAGTGAACCCAAGGTGATATGTAAACTCTGCAGGCAAACATTTGCCTATCATTCATCGACTACAAACATGACGCATCATCTGAAACATGGAAGTAGCTACATGCCCATTAGCCACATAGCACAATCATTACTGCTTTGCTGACAGCGTCATTAACAAGTGGCCTGCTCAGTGTGTGACGTGCACTTGTAGGTAAAATATCGGCCTTTATTAATGAAGGTTCATTAGTACGGTTTGTATTTCTCTGTGATGTGGCACAGTGTTAACAATGTTACTGATACTATTCTTTCTCACACATTGAAGTCAAATTTTGAAACCCGTTGTGTTGCCTCGCCCAAAATATATAATCTAATAATTCACCTAACATCGACTAATGGCCCTAAATGATGACTATTGGTCGACTAGGAAAATTCTTAGTCAGAGGCAGCCCTACTGTGTTGTAAGACTGTCTGTTTTTAATGGAAAAAAGCTGACATACGTTGTTTTACTGATAAGTGAAATGCATTTTAGGTGACCACTTTACTGATACATTAAGTATTAATATTTTTGTGATTTGCCAGATAAGTTAATCAGCAACATTTTCTCATTATGTTAATAGAACACTTAATTTGGTCAGCATTATGTTTCCCTGTAAGCACATTTGATTGTTCACATTAGTTGTATATAAATGCAATTTCTAGTAGACAGGACACATTTTTTTTAGATATTTTAAATGTAGAAACTCAAGCAGACATCTATAACTTCAGTATGACTTTCAATATGAAAAATATCAATCACCCATAATAAAACTGAAAAAACTCAATATTGTGGATACATTCAAATGTTGGTCCTACTTGAGGCATACAGAGATTACCTGCCCTCCACCGACAGTAATCTCAGTCCATCAAGACCTGGTACATCCAGTGTCACTGCTGCTACTGCTGCTCCCTCCATCTACTGCAATAACTCTCACAAACTTAACTTTATATTGGATATTAGATGTTTGGTGCATGTTTTTTTTTACCCATTGTAAAAACCCATAAAGCAAACACGTACAGAACTCAGGTGGATATTGTTATAACTAGACCTGCTTACACATTTTCCCGGTATTTTCTATCTACCCTGTATTCAATATAGCAAATATTAATATAACTTTACTCCACGGACATACAGCCAGCAGCAAAATGGAGAAGGAATTTCTGGGAAGGACACAACTACTTGAGATTGAAGTAGAGAGAGCAGATATGTGGCTCCACTCGAGGGTCAATTACCACACTTACATGCAATGTTTGCTGATAATGTCTGATGATACCATATCATCAAACATTATCAATAAATCATATCATGAGTACTGGGATTTTCCAGTAGTTTAGGTTTTGTTCGGTTCCAAAGCAGTCATTGTGGATCAAAGTTCCTGAGCATTTTTCAGCACATATCTATTTAGGGAAACCCGAACCTTGTTGTGCAGCTACCTCAAAGGATTTGATTCCCCAAATACGAATGGGGTCTGAATACCAATGTGTGCACGTATTAAGTCCCTGCTGCATGGATGCTGATATGCAGCCTAAATCCTCAGGTGCTGTATGCCCTCAAACTTGTAGCCAAAGTAAGAAACTCCACTTCCTCTTTTGTTTTATTTCCATGTCCTTAGAAGTCATATGAAGCAAACTTCGTATTAAAGAGAAAAAACGAGGGAAAAACTGTCACCTTGATGTTTCCACTGCAGTTTTTCATTGAAGCTGGTCTCAGAGGACAAGTGCTAAGGAAAACATCATTATGTGGGGAGAAATGTACCGGTAATAAACCCAAATGGCACTGAGAGGTGCAGTTGTCAACCATGATAAATGGCACCAATGCATCCTGAATGTGTTTGGTGCCCTTGCCATGTTGACTCCCTCTCCTGAGGGCGGGCTCTCGACTGCTGGGTTTGGCCTGGAGCTCCAACCTTAACCCCTCCACACGGGGCTCAACGCTGACAGGACGGAGGCGGCATTGAGATTGCCAGGAAATCTGACTCACAATGCTTCATTTATTCTCATTCGCACTAGGCTTAAAATGTGTTAAAAGTGTTATATTCTGGGGAAATAATCTTTCCTCAGAGAAAAAAATCATGTAGAATAACCTGGTTTTCTTTTTAAAGGTGTGAGATAACATAAAAAGAAAGGCCTCCCTTGTAATTGGTGTTCTATGAGATTTATTTTTACCAGCAACCGGCTACCTGTCTCTCATTTCCATCTTATTTTATACATACAGTAGTAGGACATCATTTTGTATCTGCTCATGTTAATGCATGATAATATAACGCAATTACCACAGCCGCAGTTCTTATATCAGTTTTTAATGAAAGCGGAGATTCTGTCCTGTGATGATCCGAGCTTTCAGATATCTCAGTTATGCAAAATGATGGGAAAATAAAAATCTTTATGCCACACCATTTACAAAATGGTTAATGCAAAACAAACACGCTGAACAATAATTGTTATCAAATAAGGAATAAATAATCTGAAACCGAAATAACACCATTGTAGAAAACAACTTTGTTTCATCTGCAGGGAAACTGAATGAAAGGCTTTTGCTCATTTTGTGCTTTTCCCTCTCTGTACTGTACTGTTAAAGGGCTGTACCTACAAGCAGGCATGCGTCATAATTCAGGATATTTTGGGAATAGTTTGGAGACATCATTCTGTCTCATTCATTTTGCAAAACTACATCAGAGGATATCTGGCTGCAAACTCTTTTTTTTTATACTTTTAAAGAAATTGTGTTCGGTTTCATATTCTCATGCGCCTTTGGGAGCAAATGTTTGTGTCTTGCAGCGATGCTCGGCTCATCTGATCTCTAGTCTTTCCTCACCAGAAATATCCGATACCCAACCTAAGTTTCCCCGAGGTCACATTGGGATGTGACTTTTATCAGTCCCCAGTTCATCTAACTTGCTTATAAAACCAAGATTCTTCAAGTTCCTATGTTCTTCTTTCTTCGAAAGAGATCATAACATCCAAGCTTCAATTATTAAAAGAAATTTATTATGAAAAAGAATAAAAAAGATGACATAACATCATAAGTTATCTTTTAATGTAATAAAAACTGGACAGTGATTTTCAGCGATGCAGAGCAGTTAGGCAGGAAATGAGCAACAACCCCAATCACCATGAAATTATTTGGTAATTAGCATAAAAGAACAGCTGCAATTTCAAAATTTAAAAACAAAACATGTGCCGACGCAATAACTTTTTAGCATCTTAGAAAAAACAGCAACTCAAACCAAGCATTACAGATAGCTAGATGTTGTTTTGTGGTTAGGCAGCCGCAGTAAATGGGTGCTTACAGATGCATCGAACGTTCTGCGTGAGCACACTGTTTTTAGATTGTGTGCCCGCAAGATGAATGCTCCCTGGTAATCTTGTCAGACTAAACACCTTTATGCTGCATGAACTCCGATTCATTTTCATTTGATTCAGAACATTAATAATAAATTGTACTTTCAGATCCATGTGTAATTATGTCTACTTTAACCTGGTCAGCGAGAGGAGCTTCTATTAAGCAATGTTGATTCATAGCAGGCCAGCGTGGGGCTTCTAAACAAATACTGAATAAATGAAATGGAAACTGATGTAGTCTGGTGTACTGCTGTGAAATAGAATCCACAAGACGTGTCTCAAGTTCGGGGAGAGGGCATGAAAACAGGAAAATGGATGATTATAGAGAAGGCGAATTACATTAGTGTGTCGAATTAAAGGGACGTCTGGTATCCAGCTGAGATAGAAGCAAAGAGCCTCAGTGAGAGAGGGGAAATGGCATATGATGAATGCAAAAGACAGGGACAAAGACATTGTGTGTGAGAGTGAGAGATGCAGGGGAGGAAGGATGAGAGGGAAGGATAAGCATGGTGCTAAAAATACCTCCCCACCCTATGAGTTTCCGTCTATTGGCATAGACGATATGTGCTGAAATAAAGCCGTGAGCTTGTTATTGTTATTTCATTATTCCCTGAGTTTTGTGTACAGCATATACAGTCTACCCCAGGAGAGGAAAAAGGCTTGAGTGAGTTGCTGGCAACTGGAAAAGAACAAAAGTGCACAATCGACCCACTGAGAGCAAATTAAGGGAAACAACATTAAAAATATATCATTAAGAACCTCTAATGCGATCAAAACATAGCAACTGTCTGGGTCCATTATCTGAATTCCAAAACTGAAAAAAGCTTTGTGAATGTTTCAAAAGTTAGAAAATACATTCAACCTTCGTTAGGCCTTCTGGATACGCACAGTTCATTTTAGGAAATTATGAGTGTAAACAAAACTTTCCCCTCACTTTGCAGGGAAATCCCCCCAGTCTGCAGAAAAGTCTTAAACATTTTATTTGAGATTCCTCCCTGCTCACGGCATGAGTTGCTCCCTACCAACATCCCAGAGGCAGAACATATATTAAGGATGATCTGCCTGGCCTTGAAACACTCTGACATACAGTTTCTAGTTGTACTGTCTTGAAGATTTACTGTAAGTTATACAAGAAGGACAAGATAGTACTTATTGTCAGTGGAGAGCTTTGCCAGTGTTTTCTGAAATAAGTGAATATTCTGAATATGCTGAAAACATTTACAGGTGGTTAAAACACTGTGTGGCACAAAGAGAGAACATAATGTTCTTTCCCCCCTGCTGTCAAATATGTTATTCACTTTAAGAGAGCAACTGTTATTCCTTTCTTTTCTGCTGTATTTTAGCAGTCTTACCAAAGGTTTAAAAACACTCCGGATTTTCTGATTGTGTCAGAAGTTCTTGGACTAACACCTTATTAGGAATGTAACTCCTCTCTGTGTTAGATATCCTGTGACCTGGATGAATGCTCATACATGGCTGCACATTTTGGGGTGAACACCCTGAAAACAGTGCCCTAAAGCAAAGGAACGACCAGATACTCCCCACTGACATTGGAGAACATTTCAGAATTCACCACATGCACACCTACTTGTAGCTTAACAGAGCATTGGTCAGGAGAGACAAACAACAAACACTGTACCGTCACGGGCCAGTAACACTAAAAGAAGCACAGAGTAAACTTAGAGGTGGAAGGACAACAGTGTGACGCTGCCAGACATCATGAAAAGTGGGAAACAACCTGCTCCTATCGGTAACTTACGCTGACAGAGAGAGAATCGGTGGCCAAGAAGTTAAATCTGCCAGTGGCAAATCTTAACACAGCTCCAGAGTCAGCTCTCTGTAACAACAACAACGCAGAGGCAGAGGAGGAAGGTGTCAGCTAGGGCTGAGCAATATGGCAAAAAAAAATTATCACAGTATTTTTTTTCCCATGTTGGTCAACATCAATATTATTATATATAATATGATAATGCTGCCAGTCTGAGGAGTATCCTCATAATGATTGAAGCCTGATGAAAGAGGAGAGTGTTCACTAGGTAAACTTGGAATATACTTTCTTAACAAAAAATTGGAATAACATAATATGAACATTTAACTTGCATCCATGCTTTATCTTACTTGAAACAAAACAAGTTAGCTCACCTTGTAGCTTATTAAAACGTTTTTAGTTGTCACCTAACAGCAAGATTGTTCCTGGTTTGAACCCCGGGGTGGGGGAGCCTTTCTCCGTGGAGTTTGCATGTTCTCCCTGTGTCAGCGTGGGTTTTTTCCGGGTACTCCAGCTTCCTCCCAGAGTCCAAAGACATGCAGGTTAATTGGTGACTCTAAATTGCCCGCAGGTGTGAATGTGAGCGTAAATGGTTGTCTGTCTGTCAGCCCTGTGATACTCCGGCGACCTGTCCAGGGTGTACCCTGCCTCTCTCCCAGCCGACACCCAGCAGGAAAAGCAGTTACAGATAATGAATGAATTAATAAAAGCTGTAACAACTACAATGTCATATACCTTTGGCAGGGCAGCAAACACGTCATATGTTTGTAGAGGTACAACCAAGACAACAAAAAAAGTAAGAAAAGGGACACTTTTAAGTAAAACTGGAACATAAAATAAGGTCTAAAAATATTGATCAGGCAGTAGTTTCACATGTCTGAAGTGTTTTAGAGGTAGAAATCTAAGTTAAAAGTGCAAAATGTAACCACTGTAAACCAGTCATTATGCTATGCATATGGTTCAGATCCACCAGCAGTGCAATAACTTCTGGAGGGATTAATATGGGCCTGTATTTCATACTCTCAGTGTGGTTGCTTGAATGATACCTTTGAGGTGATGGAGAAGATTTGTTGTGTTTCCTGCCTTGGTTGGCACTATAGCCTTTATAAAAAGATGGACATAGCTACCATAACATCACCCACTGGTTTGTGGACTGCCTTTTTCGTTGACTTGAAGCATGGCGTTCGGTATTTTGGCCATTGCCATTTTGGATTTTTGGAGCCGAAAGTGACCACATTTGCACAAGAGGGTGGAGCTGTGTAGGAGCGAGGGGTGAATCCACGTGGCGTCACCCTTAAGTATGTGTTCCTTTAAGCTTTAATGAAGTTTTAAGGGCGAGTTATGCAGAAATCCACCCCCCATACAGTTATCATGAATGTTGAAATTAGCTATAGAGACCAAGCCTATATAACTATATGGTAAGAGCTTGTGCTGCAGTGCTAACTCGCTTCAGAAAAAGCTGTTACTGAAATCTGAAGAGAAATGTTTCAAAAACATTCCGTCAATGCCTGAATCAAGGATATAGGTGCATATAAAACAGAAGTCTGGCCCTGAACCATATGTAACATCCGTTTATCTAGAAGCAGAAGATCTTTAGTTGCACAGCTGAGAGGAGGTATTCTTCCTCTGGCCATGAGATCGGGCGATTCAACAACATTCATGAGGAAAATAGAATATGTGAGCTTTGTGATTTGGGTGAAGTGGAAAGTGAGTCCCATTTTTCTTTTATATTGCACAAACTATGATGACTTAAGAGAGCTTATATTCCACGAGATGGCTCATCTAAACTCTGATATTTTCTGGTGCTCAGATGACCAAAAGCTAGAATAGTTGTTTATTTTTGATGTGTTTAAGTTTGCCGATTTTGTTGCTAAAGCCTGAAAGAGAAAGCAAGAATGTTTGTATTTATTTTGATGTCTTTTTTCAGTTTTACACAATAAATACCTTTGTGAGTGAATCATGAACATGACCTTCCAAAGTGAAGATCTGATTGTTTATGATGC
>JAPZEB010000003.1:10391483-10410189 GCA_029783705.1 Chaetodon striatus | reverse complement strand
CTTTGGCAACAGGAACAATCCCTTTTTGTTCTGGTTACATGTTCAACACACAGTTGCTGAAGACAAAAATGTAGCTTAGACTGGTTGTTAGTCGTGACAGTCACGGACAGTGCAACAGGTACCAGAGCTCTGCAAGGACATTTTAAAAAATGCTAAATTAACATTAGTTAAATATTTGTTAAAAAATAAATCAGTATTTTCTAAACTAAAGGCAAATTACTTTGGAAAAGAAACACCCTTGGAGGTTAGCCACCAAGAGCAGCTACTGGGACTAACCACAGACAGAATATGGGACAAACTATCTCACAGGAAGTTGCGCCCATAATCATTCCTACAGTAGTGCCCTCAGGAATAAGGTGGATAGTGTATTCTGTGTTAGTATGGAGTGTGGATATGGAAGAGACCTATTGCTTTAAGAAGTCACAAGACAAAGTGAGCCTTTTTAGATACTTAATAAACACAATATTGTTGACGAACTTGATTAAATACAGATTTATTGTTCAAAGAGGGGGAAGTACAGATATATACAGTATATATCTGCTGAACAGACGGCCCTTTGGAAAGAATAATAAAATGAGACGGTCAAACGCTGAGATAGGCTATTGTTACTCTTGCTAGCTAGAAAAATGTAAAACTATAAAAGGCAAAGCACACAAAGACACATTCTAGTTGTGCAGTTTTGAGACGCAGAGACATTTTACTAACCATTCTGAGAACAATGAGGAAACAAGCTGAGAACTTCGATTAGAAAGTGCTTGGCTCTTTACAAAAACAATCCATTCATTTTCATTGAGTCCCACTGTCTGTACAGATCTTATGAAGATAATCTAAAATAGAAGGATTGATCACAAGGGTCTTAGACTTGGAATGAGAAAAAAAGACTACAGGAAACCATTGTAACCATCAGACTGACAAACGTAGATCTGTGCTCAAATGAAATGCTACGACATGGGACCGGACATTGTAGTATAAAACGTATCATTTCTGATTAGTGAGTGAACCATCCTTTTGAAGCTGTGTAAATACAGCGATCACACTGTTACTTTAGCTACTTTCAACTTAACAAAAGTTGTGGAATAAACCTACATTCAGCGTTTAAACACTGGAGTTGTTAGACAAGACGAGACTTTTAAGTATCTGTCTCAGAGCTGGACAGTATGTTACTTTGACAGGACACATTCAGAGATTTCAAGACATCTCAGAGGTATAAAAATGAAGAGGTATAAAAAATAAAATCACCTTATCATGACTAGAAGAGCACCAGACTCAACGGTGTCAAACAACTCTTGTTAGTACCATAATAACATAACCATATGTGGGGCCAACATACCCATGGACAAATTATGGAAACAGTTTAGGTTCACCATTGTCGTCACCAATGTCGTTATCGTGCCCTTCTCCGTCAATCATATAAGTGAAAGTAAGATTAGTGCACACTTCCCACAACGGCTCTCTGAGCAGCTGAATTATTAGGTTATTCCCAATATCAATAATTGGTCCATAGTGACAGACTGTATTGGAACCTTGTCTGCAGCCTTGCTTTACCAACAATCTTCTTTATGTTTAATGGGGCAGCTCATAGTGTTGTCTCGGTTAAGGAAGAAAGGAATGGACAGAAACAAGACGCTTATTAAATCCTGAGTAAAGTTATAACTGTGTGGACACTTTGTTTTACATTCTGGTTTGTGACTTGTATTGTTAGAGTATGTGTTTTTGTCTTTGTGACACCTGAAAAGAAGCTCAGACACGTTTCAGGAGCAAGTGTTGAGTTGTAGTACATTGCTATTGCTCTGGTCACGGCCTGACAAAGCTGGTAACGGGATCTGCAGATGGAATGTGAAACCATGTTGGGAAACTTAGTTCATAACAACTCAAGAAGCACCATCGGGAATTATCTTCCTTGCTTGCTTTCAATGGGTGGGGGCGGGGGTGGTGTGGCATAGTAGTATTTAACAGTATAAAGTTGAGGTTTGAGAATGAGTGACTTTAAATGGATGTGGACCTCATCCACTGGTGTAACTTTCTCAAGTGGCCTAGCCTACGATCTGATATGTTATCACCTTAATTGCACAATTTGAGTTAAACTATCTACAACTCAGCACTGAGTAGTTGCGAATGGCAAACTGTAACAATGCTCGATGACCACTGGAACAATATGCTACCTAGATGATGGACATTGAAGAGGACCTGGCAGAGGACTGAGTGATTAGATACAGATTAGCTTATTTGTAAAACTATCAGTAGCCACCTACACTGAATACTAATTTGAAAATCTCTACATAAAGACGTAAACATGTGGACAAAAAGATACAAACAAAAAGATAAAGAAAACCAGTCACAAGGAGTATCATATGAAGCTGACCCAGAAAAACCACAAAAGGCCTTTCTCTCCATCCTACAAGCAACACAAAAGGACCAGCAGGCTCCTGGCCTGCAGTCCTCCTGCAGCAGCTGTGCAAGGATTTCCCCCTACTGGAGGAAGCATCAGTAGCAGCAGTCCAACAGCAGTCCCAACAAAGGCTCAGAGACTCAACGCCAAAAAGATCATGAATAATGTAGTGTGCCGAGATATGAATTATCCTATTCCACAGTTTAGGGATGTATCAAGCTTGATAGCATTTAAAAATTCAATGCCTACAAATAAATACAGTGTCAAAAAAAGCCTATTTTACAAATCCAGAGTTTTGTAGCTGTACAATGTCAAAGCGTCCAGGAGTGTTAGTAGCAATTATTTTTTCTTCTTTGCTTTTTTGTTTTTGTTTTGTTTTAAAGGCTTTCATGGGATTGGAAGAACCATTTAAAGACCATCGCATCTGCACAGACCAAGCTGTCTGGTGAGGTGGAAAACTCCTCTCTTATTCTCCCGCACCAGCTGCTTATTCAGGGGAAGCGTTTAGTGCAGACAATTAGAGATACTGGCAAAGGATTATGGGAAAATCCCCTCACCCTTTGAACTTGAAGGCATGCTGAACTACAGTACCTTAATGAAACTCGAGCTCACAGCACAGGTCCTCTCTTTCAAGTGCAACAATGTTAAGGAAATACAGACAGAATATCACTCCTCTTACAAAACAAGGCAAACTATTCTTCATTTGTGCATTTAGTGTCTTTCTTTCATGAGTCCATGTGCAGTGTTTTGGGGTGTGCCTCTGCTATCTTGGGGCAGAAGAGTGTCACTGCCCTTGCATTGTTAAAGTAGATTCCCTCTGCAGGTACACAGATAGAAGATGTGTTTTGTTGAGACCCAGTGAAGGAAATGCGAGAGTCCTTGAGCGACAATCCATTTAATCCTTAGTAGACAGTGTGCTTATGTTAGTGTAAAGTCCCTCGATGGAGGTTGAGATGCTTTGGAGAACTGCTGGTTCAGTTCCTAGTTTAATTCACATATTCAGTGCACTCCTCAAGTTAAACTTAGGGAAACTTTTTTCTGTTCCAGGCACCATCAGTGCCGCACTTCATTTTCAATGAGGCTGTCCTCACCGGACTGGAAGTCCTCATTCAGGCCATTTTCGACATTGATTATTTCCTCGTCCTGCGAGGACCCTTGGCCGTCATCCTCACCACTGCCTGAACCAGCCTCCTCTGAATTTGGGTCTTGAAGTACCTGAGCAATGTACATTTGCTGTAGGGGAGAAAATGAAATACAACGTCAAAGTCTGATACCTACTTTGTGTTCCAGGATCAGTTCTCCACAAGACAAAAGGTTCATTCTGTGAACATCTCTTTCCACTGTTTGATCTTGAGGTTCATATTGTGATAAAATAAATATGACTGAATACATACCGCTGCCTTGCTGGCGGCAGATTGGTTCACTGTACGCCCATTCTCCATCCCGTCCACATGGGTGTCAATCTAGGACAGAGAACGTGCATTTAGCATAAGGAGCTGAATATGATGCTGATCTGAAGTACTGGTGAATTTATGAAACATGTATAATATCCAAACAAGGGTGACTATCTTGTTACCTTGTAGTTGTGAGCACTGAGATATTTAAAGTGTCCGAAGCAGACGTGAGAGAGGCAGATAATGATTGTGATGATCAAAACTATGAATGTGAACATGGATGTTGCAGCTGAAAACCCTGGGAGAGAAGAAAGAAAGTGGATGGGCATTTAACAGGTGCTTGTGCTTTGAAATGCGTCAGTACAAAAGGAGCAGATATACTCTATGAATGTGAGCACGTGTTAGGATATTATTGGCCAGTAGATGGAGTCCTCGTCTTACCAGAGCGAACAGTGGAGAAGAACAGAAGCCAAAAGAGACAGAGAATAGGAGCAGCCACCACTTGGTTGACTGCTCCAGAATGGATCTTCTTGTCCAGTTTGGATGGCAGATAAGCGTAGTACATGTTGTATCTGTCTGCTAGGTGTTTCAACAGCATGTACATCAGCCCTGCATAGAGAAGGAAGACAAAGCAAATAGTGGAACTAATCCAATTACGCCTGCTGATAAGCTTCTGTATAAAGAACAAAGCCATTGAATCCCTGCCCTCTACACGTTTCTCCTGCGGTAATTTAATAAGCACACTATCTTGATGTGAAACAGCAGTAATCAAAGTGGGGGATGGTAAACAGTAGAACTCACCAAAAGGGACAATGATTGGGCAGGTGATGCTATAGGTCATAACCACAGTGAAGACACACATCATCCATGCATAAGCTGCCCCAAACTGGAACTCATAGGCTTGGTGCTGTGAAGATAGAATTACAAAATGTTCAAGTCTGGGTAAAGCAAAATTAGTGATTTCTTTCTCAACACATAACACATGTTGGAAAATACTTGTTGAAAACATGTGAAAAGACCTTCCCCTACCATATAAAAACTACGTTACCACTAATGCTAGCGCGGATATCATCAATGTCTTGCAGTGGCTCATTCTCCAGCAGGAAGTGTGTTTGCTTTGTGTTACTTGGTTAGCTGCTGAATGAGAGTCTGTTGCTGCACAGTGGCTTGTTCTTCAGGTCGGGGAGTGTGTTTGCTTTGTGCTTCTTAATTAGCTGCTATAACGTGTTTTAATTATTCAAATTTTGCTGGGTGTTTAATAACACATTTTTCTGTGGTGTGACAAACTTAGAACACATTTATTTTTAACTTTACCTCACTTGCATTTTCGCTAAAACCTTTCTATTTAAAACTGACTGAAAGTCAATATCCAATGTTGGCGAAAATGCATGTGTTTGGGAAGAAATGATCATACGACTGGATTACTGATCTTGGATTTTACTGCATGAGCTGGTTGAGTTTGTTAACAAATATTTTGATGTAGTTTTACTGTTGTTCAATGTGGTCCCCAACCAATTAATACATCAATATGTTTGCCATTTTCTGCGGAGGCATGCGAGACAAATAGTATCCTTTAAAGAAGGACCCTAATCTGCAGTACATCGTGAATCCGATGAACAAAAATAAAAAAAATACAGAATATCTTTTCAGCCTAAAATCAAAGCAGAGATTAGAGTCTTGGCTTTCTAATGTTTAGCTTCTTAATTGGCTCGTTCATGTGCACAACAATGACACAATTAATTCCTAATACAGTTCCAAAATCAGTGATTGGTTAGAGATAAATTATACCCCGCCAATAAATCTTAAACTAAACTACTTTATGGTAACGGACCCATAAATGATGTCAACTAGGTGAGCAGGGGACACACTAACCCTCTTGACATTCCTCCTCTCTGCTGCAGAGCGAGCCAGGCAGAGGCGGATCATGTACATAAGTAGACCGGGGATCCTCAGCAGGTCCATGGCATTTCCAATGAATGCAGACGCAATGACATAGTTCACGAAGAACGCTCCATTGTCAGGAAGGAACACACACCTAGAGAGCAAAGAAAGAAGTTAATCTCACTACAGGCTGATGTGAGACTCACTCTTAAGTTTTAAAATGCTTTATTGGAGAAGCTTATTTAATTCCAAATGAATTTATTGACACGTTTACACTAGTTAAGGTCCAGGAAAAATTTATTGTTTACATTGTATGTTTACAGCCTTAACATTTAATCCTGTTTTGCCTTGTTCAGAGTGCTAGAGAGTTGTTTTGAAAATGTCCATGAAATGATCCTACTTACTCAAATCTCACTTTAGCATCTGCCAAGAACTTTTTGTCAAAAACCCAGCGGAAGAAAACGTCCAAACTGCAATAATACAAGGAAAGGATTAAATCAGCTCAAATACCCCTTTATATTTCACTGTGTTGCAGAGCAGAAATCATAAACATGCTATACCTGCTGAGTCCTAGGGAGGGCAGCAACAGGACCATGAAGATCAAGAATGTGTAGCATTTATGCATTGTGGTCCTGTTCTCTCCTGACCTGTTAAAAATAAACAGAATACACTCAAACAACCTTAAAATCTCATATGTGAATAAAGACAACATGACTCTGATTCTGCTGAATTATGGACTGCAGATAAAAAAAAATAAAAAAAAAACTATACCGGGTCCAGTGGGCTTCGAAGAAGGCAGAGTAGTAGACAATGGTAGGAAGCAAGGCAGAGAAGGACCACAGGAGGAGGGTGGGGAAGAACTGGGTGATGATTGGATTCTGAAGGACAGATCAGACAGACATGAACATGTGTCAACAACTGAGAAGTGAAATCCTGTGCCTCTGCAACAGCATACATACTTAATAAGGATACATGAACTGGCTGCACTCTTCACAAAACAGGAAAAAAAAGCCATAAATGAAACACTCACATTTAGGTACTCCACTGGTTTGGTGACATTGAACTTGTCCATGGTGGAGATGATGATGGCTGGGGTGGTGAGGAAGAAGAGGAGGATAAAGAGGACAAGGTTGATGATCAAGCAGCGGACCCACCAGATGAATCCTCCCACTGACAGATGCTCCCTGTGGGATGAAGGTTATGTTTCGGTTAGATTGACTCTGGGCGATGACCCGCAGTTATGGACACAGCTGGCCAGTAAACTGATACTGCAGCTCAAAAACCGGTTTGTCATCAGGATTGAGAAAGTCTCTCCAATGAGGACTTAAGTCTAATTATTCCTCAGTATGACATGAAGAGCATTACAAATCAACAAGTCTGTATTTGTAGAATTCCCTTTGGCTCTTTTTATGAAGTGCTTTTATTCTGCCAGATGTATCCACCCTTTTCAATAGGTGGAGTTATGCAGTGGGGGAAAAAAGTGTATTCAGCCTTGTTAGTGGAGAGAATATAAAACATAAATGTGTTCTCACCAGTAAACATTTTGTGGATCAGGGGCGTAGCTGACAGTCCAGTTGTGTGTGTGGAGCTTGCAGCTGAATTGAGAGGGCTTGGAATCCCAACGACACCTACAGCCCTGACACTTGCAAGCATTAAAGTCTTTCAAGATTCTGAAAAACATCCACCAAAACATAAACAGACATGACAGTGTGCCAGGAGCTAAATAATCTGTAAACTTAAAACCTCAGCTCACAGATACACATTGACACATTACATATATATATATATATAATATACTTACATGGCAGTCATAGACTCATTCTGAAAAGTGACAAAGGCCATTCCTAAGGGCTTCCCATTAACCTTTTCTCTCTCTTTCTTGTAGTCATCTTTTAGCTGTGCCTCCAGTTTGGTATAGTAGCCCACTGCCTCTTCCTGTAAAGGACAAGAAAAACTAAGTCAGTCTGCGATGTTTCATACATGTAATTCCTATGGTCTAAGACAGTGCTGCAACTCAAATAAGTGATGTCAATGTGAATTGGGAAAAATGTTTTAGATGACACTGAGAGCACCCAGGGGAATGTTCTGAGTTTAAGGGTGCATTTTAAGTTTCAAAACTGAGAACACTACAATAGAGTAAAGTTCGTTTGGGTGTGAAAAAGACAAACATCCTGCAGTTCCACAAAATCATTCTCTACGGAGCAGCTTCGGACTTTGTGCTTGATGACATCACACATTTGAGATTTAGGCTGTGTTTCATACAACTTGGACCTTGAACATTTCCAACCTCCTACTAGAAAAAGCACAATGCAATGCCACTCAAAGTCAGAGTCCCTACTTGTAAACTCGGGGCAAATCCATCTACCCTGACCTCATGAGGAAGCAGCTGACTAACATCACACAACAATATTAGCAGGCATGAAAGCGCACATATTAATTGATAGGTGCGGTGGGTAGGATGTATTTGTAGACCAGAGTATTTCTATTAGGCTAGTGAATGGAATATTGAGATATGTTTCTAAGTATATAAGTGCTTGCTGCTGTAAAATAAAATGTTTAATGGCGTCTGTTACCGCATGTGTTGTTTTTCCTCCTCTGTTTCCTATATATGTGCAAGCAGGCTGCACTTGCCAAGTAAACATTGGTTTGTCAAAGTAAGCCATCTTTTTTGTTTACATTTAGTGTTGTGTACTTGGAGCATTAGTGGTCAGAAGATGGACATTTTAACTGGGAAATTCCGACCTCTGACAGCAGCATTAATGCTCTGTCTGTATAATTGTCTCCTGATGTAATTATATAAACATCAATGTAAACTTTGATCTTTATGGGTTAGGTTGTACTGCCTTTATTTAGGTTTTAAAGATTTTAACAGTGTAATTTTAAATATGTTTTTGTTGCTGTTGTGTTGTTACTCTTTCTGCCTGTCACTAATGCAAAACTGACACTTAAAGCACAGTCATATATGTAGCAGTAAGCACAAAAGGTGTTGTGACTAAAACAAAAATACAGGCAGCAGTATACAAAATAATGTTCAGATGGGGATTACTACTGATGTGAAAATATACGGCTTGATGGCTTTTCTATGAGCAGGTACCTGCATTTTACTGCATTCTCATATGTTTTTCTGGCTTAGGTTCTCCACATTAGTCTATATATCAATTGTAAAATCAGATAGATGCCTTCTTTATCTTCACCTAAAAATGCTGCTTGTGTCAGCTTGTAAACGTGTTTCAGGAGTGTGTTGTTTTGAGATAAAGCTTCGATATATCAGCCTGACCTGCTCACAGCCTTTAATGATGCAACAGCAAAGGTGTCCGCAGGGTTTTGGATTGATCATGGTGGTAATATGCTCCTTAGCCTGCAGGTCAAGGAAGAACTTCTTGCTGCGCTCTGCCTTCTTCCTGCATGCAAAACATCAGCTGTGTTAGACTGAAGGACTACTTCACTGAGACAACCTCACATCCTGAAGCCAATAAGACACTTCACAAGTACATTCCAAATTTCTATGAAAGGGCAAACACACACACACTCAAGCACTTATGGTTAAGACATTGTTACCTTTCAGAGTTGAGATACATCAGTCTGGCCACATTGTAACAGATACGAGCTTCCAATACAGCACAGTTTTCATACGCCTGCCTATAAAGGAAGAGCAGGGAGGGAGAAAGTCAAGGACTAGATAAGTTCAAACTTACAGATGCTCGACAACAACAGCAACATGTATTTACAGTAGATGATATATCTCCACTACATTACAATAACACTGACCACTTACAAAATAAGATATGAATGTAACAGCCACAAACAATGATTCAATCATTTTTGTTCTCTCTTTTTTGTTGCACTCAAGGGTGGAGGTCTTTTTCCAGTGCAGGAGTAAAGAGAAGATTTTGATTAATACTATTTGGCTGAATAGGAGTTGAGCCAAACACCCCTGCTTCAGTGTTCGACCATCTTGACACATGACTTGCATGATCCTGCTCATCTGCCTCCTATTATGGTCAATTACACATATAGGCCTGTCATTGTCTGATCCTGGTCATATGGGCCAGCACAAGACGGCTGCTTTTAACAGGAAAAAGCATGGCTCTCATACACCTTAATACAGTTACTGCACTGCTTACTGCCATGTCGACAGAGCAGTGTGCCATTTTTTTAAGCAAACAGATATAAGCATCGTGAGATATTAACTGTGGAGCCAGGACACCAGTGATCCTGACGAATGCTTACTCAAAGTGTTGCTTTATCTCAGTCTCCTCTGCGTATTTGGAGATTCCATTGACAAATAAAGTGCGTTTCACCTGCGGGGAAATGAAGACAGTGAAATAATTACCAATAAAAGTCACACCAATGAGTTTGCAAGGACAAGGGGTGTATAAAACAGCCACTTTATAAAGCCATGCCACTCACCAGGTCGTCTTCTTTGTAGTGCATCTTGGAGGTGTGCCGTCGCATGCTGTACACCGTCAGTAACAAGTAGAGAAACGCAAAGGTGGTGTGCAGCCACAGTAGTGTATTACTGAGGATTATTAAAAAGGATTATGTCAAACATCATGAAGCAAAGGCTCAACATTAGACTCATACAAGTTAAAAAGTGACAATATAAAAATTACTCACTCTGCGTTCAAATTTGCAATAGTGGTTCGCCCAAAACTATACGCATTGTTTTCTGTAGGAAAAATAAAAGAAACAAGACAATCATTGTCAGTCACCAGGAGCCCTGCCAACTTACAGCTCACTTTGGTCAACATGCTCCATAGGCAAAGACAAACAATAAATAAGCATCAAAGATTGAGGGTCAGGGTAGCCAGTAAATATTGCTGACACTGAGCATCCATGAGTGAATGAATATAGTTGGCATCAACCTGCAGCACCATGAAAGTAAAACACTTGGTTTGTAGAAACAATAAGGAATACAGCACCCTGGCTTCATGTCGAGCCATTAAGTCACAGAAGAAAAAGGAAAAGGACAGTTTTGTGTGGGTACATTGTCAAATTTCTCAAAAACAATAAGAAAAGTAAAACGTATAATTCATGCAACATATCTGCCTGGTGTGTTCTTAATGTTTTACAGAATAAAATTTTGGTACTGTAGGTTAAATCATTCTGTACATGTCTGTACTTATAAAAGTTTACAGGTTACATGCTAAAGACAGTTGCAAAGCTTTGTCTACATTTGTTCATGGGAAGGCAGTTTTAGTAAGAATTTTAAAAAAGCCCTAGATGAAAGGAGAACAGGAAAAATATGTAATAAATCAAAAAGAAAAACAGCAAAGACAAACATAACGGTGACAAGGCATTATCTTCTAGTCAAACATTAACAGTAGCTGATCTTTTTAAATATTATTACTGTTCTCTAATTGACTCACCAAGTAGGTATCCCGAGAAGTTAACGGGTAAGATGATGCCCACAGACAGCACGCCCACCACTACCAATAGGCCAATGATGTGCCGCTGAAAGGACAAGTAATGCACTGCATCCTCACCACACTTCTCCCTTATCTCTTCATCCCTACAGAGAGAACACACCAACAAAGTAACTACTCGAGAGCAATCAGAAACAGAGAAAAATGTCATACTAGCTTAGTCAGTGTTTCACCAGTGTTTCTTATTTCCAATATGTTGCACACAGGTTGACTCACTTGATTCGGAAGATGGCTGTTAGCCAGGAGCAGAAGCCCTAAAAAATAACGTGTACCAGTTATCACATGCAAACAGTATATCCTAGATGAAAGGACTATAAAATATCTGGTAAGACCAACAGCATACTTACTGTGTCTCTCTGATCAATATCCACAGAGCTGGAAACTGAAGTGAGGCGCTCATAGCGTTCTGGTGTATCTGATGTCAAGGCAGAGGCCACACTGTACGCAGAAAACACAACACATGGCATTTGTATGATGTTAGGTAACTACCTATCACCACTTCGCACCATAACAGGATGTTAGTTCTTTGTTTCTAAAGGACGGTGGGATTACCATCAGTTTGGAAAAGTTGTCAACACAAAACACAGGCAAACACACGCCCTGAAATGTACTGGAGAGATTCCCCCCTGTTTATCCTGTGTGGCCTTGACACAGGATTTGGTGTGGTTAACCACAGTCAACCACAGGAACAATCTCTACAGCCACATTTCATGCACTATTAGGAGTCTACTTTACACAGGTTGAGTCATCATCACTGTCAGAGGAAATGTTGTGATAAAAAGTTAGAAGGAAGAGGTCTCCGGAAAAGAACATTCACAGAGGAAACATAAGAAACCCAGCTATCACAAAGAGGCAGATTTATGGAGTTTGTCCAGCAGAGCCTGGACATAACAAAGCATCAGGACTTCATTATATACTGTGTACACATTTGATTGCGCTCCCCAGGGAGGTCGTGTCAATTTAAACATAACCGGAAAATATGAAGAGGACCCAGGCTCTGCTGGGATTCCAATACTGGTTCAGTGTTCAGTACTACAGTACATGAAAGGATGACACCACCCAGGACTCTAAGGGATCTCTAGTGGAATGGAGAGAGAGCCTGCGGCTGTAAACCACCATCAGTGCTCCTCTCGCACACTCCTGTGAGAAGTCAGAATGGCTCCTCTCTGCTCTAGAAGACAGGATATATTGTAGCTGCACCATGTCAGGGCCTGTCTATTAACAACAACAGATCAGGGAAGCATTACCTCTCCCTATTAGCATCCTGCCTGTGTGGCTCATGCGCTGCGCTCACACAAAAGAAGTCCGTGCTTCATAAAGAGGTCAATACACAGATTAGAACACACAGATCTGATTAGGACAGTGAGAGAGGACAGGCACACCCAACAGCAGAGGTACAAGAGTGACAAGGAGAGGGAGAATAATTAAGAGCCTGGCACTGGGAACGCCTGGAGGAGGAGGGGAGAAAAGCAAAAACCATCAAGAGTGAAAAACAGGCTGAAACCCACAGCAGCATGGGCAGACTGGATAAGAGTTATGAGTTAGGTTAACTACAGAGAGGGGAAAGTAGAGAAGTGAAAGGCGGTGAGTCTACTGTATCGAGAGATAACATACTATTCCCGATCATCCAGGCGACTGTATCGTTGATCCATTCGTCTGGTGAAAAGAGAAGCAAAACAAAGCCATTCAGCTTACTTAAGAGGAAATGGCCCTGTTGGCCAGTAAGGGTGCTGGTTTAGAGAACAACTGGGGGAGCATATTACACCACAGGCATACCAATGAAGGTTTCTATTCACGCTGGTATACATTACACAGCCATATAAATGCATTTATGGCCTATGGTATATTAATCCAATCATTCATTTTAGTCTTGAGTCATGGCTTATGTAGCTGGAGCAAAAAACACACCAAAATGTATAAACCATTTTTGAGAATTAGTAAGTAAAGCGTTTCATTTACTTTTCATATGTAGCAAGAATTTAAAAGACAGACACTGATCTCAAGTCAGCACAGTGTCATGAGACAACAAACTACATTTCCTGTCTATTACAAAAGTGTCTCACGCTGCCACCCCCCTCCCATCCTCCCACCATGCTGCCACCCCATTCTCTGCTCACATGCAGCTGCAAAAATAGTGAAACTGCAACATCACACAAACACAGCAGGGGGATGTAGGTGATGGAGCACTGTGTCATGTACTTTCCAGGGTTCACAGTCAAAGAGGTCTGAGGTCTGCTGCGATTTCTGAGCTCCCTCTCTCCCGAACCTGATCGGGCCTCTTGTTTTAACTCATGGTTAGGAATCAGTCCTTGTTGACAGGCGCCTCTTAGGCTGCTTCCACAACAATTCTCATTATTCCATCAGTGTGCAGACATCAGTCTCAAACGTATCTGGCAGCATATCATCATATAATAGCTACAATCCATGAGGCTTAGATGCAGACAGTGGCTTTAAAGTGTTCTGAGAAATGGATCTAAAAGGGTATTTAAATCAATAATAGTTACTAATCATTAGTTTATTTTTTCAACATTTTAAGGCTTATTCCAATGGCAGTCGGGCCTGTCTATCTCAAAGTGAACAAACCATGTAACACATGGCAATGTCAGTGTGCATTATTGCCCTCAAAAGGGAAACTGCTGACACTTACTTCCTGTCTGGAGTACCATCCTTGTGATGTCTGCTTCCGTCAGAAAACTAACTCCACCCTCACAACAAATACTGAATTTTTCTGTGTCAGCTAGTATCCAGACTAAACAGCCACCAAATACTGATAAAATGTGTCTCCGACAGATATATAAATAAGGGTCACCAGCCACAATGGCTAGTACCTATTGTAACACCAACATTTAAATGCCAACAAAGCTTTTGTCTTATTTTGTCCCTGGTGGCCACCATACACTTTCTGACTAGAGGCAAATCATATTCAAGATTCAAGATTCAATAGCTCTGTATAAAGCAGAGGCATTAAGCACAAGTTCCTGACTTGCTGCATGAGAGTCCTGTCTAAACCCTGCCAAACGTGACATGCATATTTCTCCTGCAACAGTGTGTGAATAGCCTGACATCACATGAGGATCAATTATCAAAATAATTAACAAAATGTCTGCCAAAATTATCTTGCAAGATGAATTATTTGTGTTTTATTACAATTTACAAACTACTACCTACAAAAAGGGAGTACATTTGAAGTTAACACACAGTACTGAAACTGTGTGACATTTCTGGGAAAAATCTATGATAAATTATTTTAGCTAAGAAAGTTTTTGAGATGGCTATCTCGATAAGCATCCTCTAATATACAGCTAACTTTGGACAATGGCATATGACAATACCACTAGTGTGTATTCAACACATGTGACATGATTTAAGAAACTGTCATGTTAACATGTGAAATTTCAACTATGGTTGACTCTCCAGTCTGGACCAATGTATTCTAATTACCTGTCAGCGTCAGTCACCAGAGCGAGGCGCCCATAGTCCCATGCTACTTTTCTCAAGAAGGAGAACACAACCAGCAGCCCCTAGAAGTACATGATAAACATTGGCTGTCAAAACATCTAGTCCCTTTGTTTATATTACAGAGACAACAAACGTTACATGACTGCTGGAAGGAGTTGATCAACTAAAACACATTTCTGAAGTATTTTACTTAAATTCTATCAGTTGACAAGAAAACACTGACAGAAACACTCACCAGGAAGCACATAAAGTCAAGGGCAAGGACAGTAGGCACCCCACCAAAAGGCAAGCCCTGGAGCACTGTACTGCGGATTCGGGCAGAGTAACAGAATTCCTTGGTGCCATTACTTGCTGTTGTCTCTGTTGGGGGGCAGCCCCTTGGATTGGAGCATTCCGACGCCACCAACATCTCCATTATTAATAATATCAACACTTGGTTGATAACTCACTGCAACATGTTGACAACCTGTAAAAAAAAAAAAAAACACACAAAAGTCTTAGAACACTTGGTATGGTAATTATTAGCATCTTGCATTCAAGTATAATCAATCACACTGCGTGTGTCTATCATGGACAAATTCTGGAGAGTACCTTCCCCCAGTGCTCAGGCAGAAAAATGGACATAACTGTAAAGCACATATCACATGAGACTCTGCGGTAATAGCTACAATGGAATTTCAATTTACTGTCCCAAGGCTGACATTTATGTCTTGTCATTAGTCACATGCTGTTGCTGACCATGTGCATGACAACTGAAACCCACGTGTTGTAAATGATTATACTTTCTGTTCCTCGTTTGTGGCCACTCTATGTGCAAATGACACATAGTTTAACTTTGCTCTTAATTCAAGGTAAATAGCTGTAGTAAGTAAAAATGCACATTCTGAAAACCTGGGCGTTCAGAGACAGAACAGATGTTCAGTGCCAACCAGCAGTTCACTTTCCCCATCCAACAGACAGAGACCAACACTGACACACCGGAGATATTTCTAGCTAACTGAGAAAGTCAAAGATTCAATTCCCTTTCAGTCCTGATTCTGTCCTCCAACACAATAAAAAATATCTGGGTGTTTTGTTCAACTTCAGCAGCCACCAGTGTACTTCACCTTTTGTTTTTTCTTAGGCAGGTAGCATACACTCAGCTTGCCTGGGCTTGTTTGAGACACTGTTGCGTACAGTCATGTATCGGGGTTTGATGAGGACAGTGACTCAACCACACAGTATGAGTTGGAGCAGAGGGCAATGAGTTAAAAGCTGCTGACAGCTGCTGAAACCCTTTTACATTACACTGTATCACTTAACTCTTAATAGGTTAGAAGCAAGGTGTCTACTCCTAAAAAGCCAAGCTCAAGAGACGTGGCCTGTTGTAAAAGGCATCGTATTGGCTCCCTTTCTGTTTGGTCTCTGATGCATTTCAGTTAGAGACAACAAGGATCTTACCTAACAAGCTACCTGCAGGATAACGAGGGAAAACATTTACAAAGCATTAATAGTGTATGAGGCGTATTCAGTCCTATTCAGTCGTATTCAGTTAAGTATCCAGATAGTCCTTTCTTCTGCCCTGGTACACAGCACAAATGAGGTGTGGTACACTCTATATACAAGTCTATTCAAGACTCCCTAACAAATATAAGGAGAAGGAAAAACATATTGCTTAAATGGAATACAAGCCATCTAATAAACATTTGCAACAACATAAGCTTTGAGCAGTCCAAACAGCATATTCAGCAACCCTGAAGTTGCAAAACATAAGAAAGTTGCTACTGACTTACAGGAAGCAGAACAGAAGTGATACAAAAATGTATTGCTTTTAGATGTAGACACAAATAACTTAAAAAACTGAAGCACCTTCTCTATCCTAAAAAAAAGATCTATTTCAATCTACAGGCTATTACACATAAAAGGTTTCATATTTCACACAGCCTGACTGAATGACGGGGTTTGGAGAAACCGCGTAGGTGTTCTGGTGAGTGCTGGCCAGCGTATTTGTACAGTTGCACTGCTATACTTGTGCCCTTCGACCCACTATTACCAGCAGTATTCACGATGCTGCTCATCTGCCCTAACACTAACTCATTTATCCGCTCCCTGGAATGCTGTGACATCACTGGAGAGGGACGCAGCCAGAGCTGAACAATAAGCCGATAGAGACTGCAGGGTTCAAATGGACCGGTCTCAACCCAGGGAGGACACAACATACCCCCCTGTGCCTTCAACAACACTGCTGCACATCCTGGACCCATTGCCACGGTCCAAACTGTTTAACATTCAACACCAACATCTTGAAAAGGACTTAAGCACATTTCAAAAACAACTCATTGTAACACCAAGGTCGTAGATGTTATGGTACAGTAAGCTCACCTTATGGCTGCGATATCAGTGTCTCTGGGAATAACTGTATCTTCTGGAGTGATGTAGTTAATGTTTAAAACTTATACAGTAGCTATAAGGAATCAAAGAATATAATATTTGCGCAAAGCATCTGGTTAGATAGACTGTATTCCATCATGAGACACTCAGCATTACACAAGTTGAGTGTACACATGTCATGCTATTAAATACTGCAATTAAGGGAATTGAAAAAGCCACGTTTTACTTTCTTTTTTTCCAGTGTACTTTAGTTCAAAACTGAAATAGTGAGAACAGCTGTTACCCAAGAGCTGAGTCAGCTGTTTAAAAATGCACTGTCTTTATGTTGCTGGAAAAGAGCTCAGTTGTTGCACCTTGAATCTGCTGGAGCAGATTCACAGCCCCCAGTGCTCTGATTACCACTGGAACCACTGTTGCCTTTATTCCACACATCTTTTCTAGCTCCTCTTTCAGCCCTTGGTATTTTTCAAGCTTCTTGTGTTCCTTCTTCCTGATGTTGCTGTCGCTCCGAATTGCAACATCTATCACTACTGTTTTCTTCTGTTGTTTGTCCATCAACCAGATGTCCGCTCTTTCTGTCTGCATTTTACACCCCTGCTATTATGTGCTGAACTGTCTCAGGAGCATCTTTGCACAGCCTGCAGCTGGGGTCCTGTCTGGTGTGATAGACCCCTGCCTCTGTTGATCTAGTACTAAGTGCCGGTTCTTGGGCTGCCATGAATAGTGCCACTTTTTCAATCTGTCGGTGGTACATGCCATGCAGTCCTTCCATGTTGGTTCATCCTCCTCTTCTGCATTCTCGGGCTTCTGCTGCCTGAGGTATTGACTTAGCAGCTCATCTTTGGGGGGCATCTTTCTGACATATTCCTGGATCTTGGTTATTTCATCCTGGACAGTGGCTCTGATGCTCACCAGACCTCTCATTCTGCTTAGTGTACAGTCTCAGGGTGCTGGATTTGGGATGAAACCCTCCATGCATTGTGAAAAGCTTCTTTGTCTTGTTATCAGTGGCCGTTGTCTCCTCCTTTGGCCAGCTCATTATACCAGCTTGGTATCTGATGGCTGGCAGGGCGTACATGTTGATGGCTTGGACCTTGTTCTTTTAATCGTTTTTATTTATGATGTCAAGGTGAATAGCCTTCAATTTTTGAAACTGTTGGTTGGATGAAACATACCTTTTGGAGATGTCACCTTGGGCTCTGGGATATTGTACAGAGCATGCCTAACAACTTTCTGCCACTTCATCGACATAATTATTAATCAGCTACAGGAAAAATGATAGGCAGATTAATCAGTAATACATGATCATTAGTTACAGCCCTACGCATGTGTGTGTGTGTGTGTGTGGGTGTGTGTGTGTGTGTGTGCGCGTGCAAATTAATCTTATTCAAGAAACAAATTGCATCCCCCCTCTTTCAATTGACAAGCATTCATATATGTGTGTGCAAAATGCATGTGTATGTGTGTGTGTATATATATACATGCAGTTATATGGTTGTATATAGGTGTCTGCAGAGAAGCTCTGGATTTTTGATTTGTTGGTTAGGTAAAACATACCATTTTGAGATGTCACCTTGGGCTCTGGGAACTTGTACAGAGCATGTCTTACTATTCCCTGCCACTTCATCGACGTAATGATTAATCAACTAAAGGAAAAATGATAAGCAGATATATCAATAATATATATAATAATTAATGGCAGCACTATACGCCTGTGTGTGTGTGTGTGTGTGTGTGTGTGTGTGTGTGTGTGTGTGTGTGTGTGTGTGTGTGTGTGTGTGTGTGTG
>JAPZEB010000003.1:10378693-10391383 GCA_029783705.1 Chaetodon striatus | reverse complement strand
ATATATGTATGAGAGATGTACACTTATGGTTAATGAGAACACTTGAAAATGCAGTTTCTTCATGTTATGTCATTTCCCATGAACTTACAGGGGTTGGACGCAACAACATGAACATCTGTCAATACAGCACAGTAGCACTCTATCTCTTTGAGGCTTATATTTAATTGGCCAAGCAGAACTGAGTTAACTGGTCTTTGACTTAAAGGTTAAGCACTATACATTTTTTAATGTGATATTTTGGCCTATTACAGGACTACATCATATTACCCGGTCTTAATAATTTGTTAACAACTTGTGATTTAGCCTAGGCAGCTTCAGTTTGTTATCCTGTTAACATGTTACCTGTTGCTTGTTTACTTGTGAGCATGCATGATCCAAGAAAAAAAGGGATTCCTGTTGTCTGTCTAGAGGGCAATTAAAAATGCAATACACGTATTTGTACCATGACTACTGACAACAATTAAGTACAATTAAGGCAGAACATCTCAGCTGAAATTGTGAATGGTAGAATAAACCACAGTGCTAACGACAAACATTATCTGTCACATTCAACACCATATTGATGTTTTCTTAAGTTAAATCCTTTCTCAGATCTGGTGAGATTTGTTATCTGCTTCTGCAGGCTAAAAAGGCAGTATTACCTTAAATCTGAAAGGTAAACAATGTTAAAATCCCGTAGCTACAACTTCAACATGAAGTTGGGGCAGCATTTAACATCAGTCAGATAACTGCCAGTGATATGACTGGGCCCTAATGAAAGAAAGGCTGTCTTTTGTGTATTTTGCAAATCCTACCCGCTATCTGGTTTAATTCCATAACTTAATAAATCAATTTTTTTTTTTTAATTACTTTTGTGTAACAACTTACATGAAAAGGTAGCATTTTGGACGAAAACATATTTTGATTGTATTTTAATTAATATACTGAGAACAATTTTTAACACCGCAGTGTGCATGACTCAGGGGCACAGAAATACTGTGCCACCTTTCCACCTGATGCTAGTTGCTATGGTACCATCAGTCTGGCACACATTCTCAAAATACAAATAAACATAAAGGCAATGAAGGCAGTGGGGGAGAAAATCCCATGCTTGACCATTTGAAACTCAATCTAGAGTGCTGTTTGCTCTACATCTCAAACAGGAAAAACAATGTGGTTTGTCTAACTGTCTGGGATATTTTTTTTTTCTAGTTAAACAAACAATATCAGACGCAAATGTCTACCGAGACAAATAAAATGAACATGTCATACAATACGGTGCCTCATTCAAGTCCATGCAGGCAGCTGCCTGTTCATTAAATGCTGATAATATGCAAACCTTTTTACTGTTTACTTCCACCCTAATGCGCGGAGAAACTGGCCTCTGAAAGTGCACAACACTAATGCTTGCATCTACAATGAGCAACAACACACATATTCATGACCTTGTGCATTCAAATCTACAGTATGTGAGTCATAATTTCTGTAAACTTTATAGGTTAAATATTTGAGCAGACTTCTTTTAATGTTTTATAAACTGTGGGCTATAAATTAGGTTAGCGATTGCCAAGCAACACCAACTTGAGATGCTCTACCTTGCATTCTCAACTAAATAAAACCAAATTCAACAAAGTAGGGACACACATAAGATGCTATCAGTAAGTTTAAATCAGTTTTGTTCGATTCTTTTACACCACTATATAATCCATATAATGCACAGAAACCTTGAATTTAACATGTTATTTTTGATAATGTGGCTAAATATTTCGTTAAAGTAGAAAACAACTGTGGAGGAGAGATACAAGCAACCTTTAAAACGTTCAGCCAACAACTACGATGTTTACTTATATGTCCAACAAAAATAAAAATGTTACAGATACATACAGGTGTTGGTTAAAAGCAATCACCTCATAAAGCCTTTGACAGAAAGACTGCACATTCTTTCCACAACACTCACCACATACTTAAACTTGATACGTCACTCTAGATCAACAACTGTCCTGATCGAGTCTCCATTATCACCTTTTAAGGGGTAAGTGATAAACAGGGCTGGGTTAAAAAAAAATTATAATACCAGTACCAATACCATTACCCTTGAAGTGAGAGCGATACCAATAGAGTCCTTCATTTGATACTTTTTTCTACTTAATTCAAAACCCTACATGTGAATGGAAGCATTCAGTTGCGTAAAATGCCATCAGATGCCACAGGCCTGTAGTAAAGCCACACTCAAATGTTTTGGTGGCATCTCAGCATGCTGAACTGCCTCAACACACCACAGACCATGTGGTTGTAACTGCTGCTATATTGAGCCAATCGCACATCTCATTAAATCGAAGAATACTTGTGGTGATTTGCTGCTACCAAAACCATACAAATAGTAATTTTTCCCTACATCTGGGTACAAAAAGGATAACATGCAGGTACCAATTGACCTGAGAAGTTTCACTATTACTTGGTACTTGCATATGTCGGTTCATAACTAAAGGTATCACATACCGATACCCAGCCACTTGTGATAAACTTATCAGCAATGTGTAAACAAGAAACAAAGAACAGCTTGGAAGGAAGGAAAGAAGGTGCCAAAAACACCTGGCCTGTGTAGACAATAATTACACATTTCCACATACATTTGTTCAAATGTAATCAATCTGTACTAGCATGTCAAAGTATTCATACTATATGTAAACATTGTTTTGAATCCATTATGAGCTCATTCACAAACCTGCTTTATACAGACTGCTTTTTAAACCTGCTTCACAATAATGTCATACTTGACATGAATTCTCCGACAATTCTGACGGCTGATAATGCAGATTTGCACATATTAGCCTTGTAAGCATTAGCCGGTGAATCATTGACCACTGCTCAGCGCCTAAACTTTGATTAACACAGATCATGACGATATCAAAATTTCATAATCATGTCGCAGCAAATATGTAACTACAAATCACAGAAAAGAGGAAATGAGCAGCAAAATTTGATGTTGGCGGCTCTTCCCCTTTATTCAACAACAGAGAGATCATACCCATGTTAAAATTAGACAGATGATAAATATAAGTTGACACTATACAATAAAAGACAATTATACTAAACAAAACACAAGTGCACCTAGCTTCTCATCTAAAAGTCAGCAGCATTAAGTCAGTTTAAATTCAACGAATAAAATTATATGTGTGAAATTAATCTTACAACTGTAACTGAGTGGGCTCTACCTTAAAAAGACTGGATGTGCGTGTTTCATCCCATGAAAGAGTTGAATTTCTTCCATGCATTATTTGTTTGGGTGATTTAAAGAGTAATAATACCACAAATGATTGATTGATGCAACTATAATTTAAGCCAGCCTTCAATGGCCAATCCTTGCTTTCTGTGTGGTAAAATGTAAAAATGCTCTGCATCGGAAAAGCTCAAACACCCTCAGCATTTGGAGAGGAGTCAAGCTAGTGAGGTCCTATGTCTTTTTATCTTGTAAGAAATCAATGAGGCAGTAATAATACACTGATACTTGATACTTGTTTTTTGGAAAGTTTTCCATCACATAAATCTTTAATGTCACTAAAGCCGATGAACAAAATATTGAGACTGCTAACAGCCAGCTCATGTCTATCCCTTTATAGGCTATGCACAAGGAAACACTTAGGGCATTAACTGTCACAGCCAAGCTGTGTGTGGTCATCAGTCCATGATGAAGCCCATGTCAGTGTAACACCGTGTAACCCGTCAACAGAGTCTCTCAATGCACCATTGCTCAACTACAAGTGTTAGATAACGAAGATATGTTAGGAATTACTGATCTTGAGCTGGATATCTAAAAGTGTGTCAAAATGCTGTCCTGAACCCCACAGTCAAGTAAACAGACATTTAAACTACAGCTGCATTGTCTAATATCTCTTATAGTTTCCTTGCGTCCGTGCACAAGCCATCTCCCTACAGCAGACAGCCAAGCATTTTCAAGATGTGACAGATATTGTCACATCTCACTGCCGATCATGACTAGTAGCATATGAACAATGAGTCAACAACAAACCAAACACCCAAGTGCCCCCGATGATGACCAGCAAACGAACTTAATCTGGGGCTTGTGGCTCGAGTGTCGCAACCGATAAAATAATAATGACTGCCACGGTTATGTCTTTGGAAAAAAACAAAAACAAAACTAGAATCATCACCATAAACTAACCTAGCTGAGTTAGGTTACAAAGTTAGCAAAACTCCCGACCTTACTGTTTGAGCTCGTTAGCATTTGATCAGTTAGCCTGGCGCTAACGGTAACGGGACGTGTTTACTCTTTCATTGTTCTGACAGCAATTATCAAGTTTACCGGCGAAGTAGCTAACAGTTAGCTGCCGCAACTGTAGAGAATAACAAGCCATTTTTGTTGTGAAATATTAACAAACACAGGGTTAATGAATAAGAAAAACAACTTACCCGGCTATGATACGCAGCAGGGGCAGAAAGTAAAACAATTAGCTAATGTGAGCTAGCAGTCAACCGTAACGTTGACGTTAGCTAACTTAGCTCCTCGGTGTAGCAAATAACAGGTGGAAGCTATCTAACGGCTGTCGGCTAATTTCCACATAAATTGGATGTCGTTCACGTTCCCTGACCACAACACTTAAGCTAAGCAAATCGTGCAAGTCGGTCAAACGGTCTTGCTGTTGTTAATGATAGACAGGTCCCAGTTTCCACGGTTGTGTCTGTCAGCCAGTTGAGCAACTATCGCCCAACCAGTCCAACGGGAGGTTTAGACTGTGACGTAAATAGAACTATGTCATACAGAGAGACCACACATCTTTAGAGGTCGGACACTTGAACCCAAAACTGAGGCATTATCACGTTTAGTTCATCCAGCCAAAGCATTAGATGTAACCATTTTTATAAAAAAAAAAAAAAAAAAATAGACTACCTTATTTCTTTTATATAGAAAAATAATCCGCGCTATTTCAACTTAAACGTCCAATGTAATTCATACAATCAATGAGGCCTGAATATGCTTGATTTCCATTCTTCTAATACAGCTAATTTTCAAGTTGAACTGGATTATAAATTATATTAAGAATAAAGATAGAATATTGTGCTTAATTCCAAACTCTTTTCAAAAAATTTGCTGGAATTAAAGTTATTCTCAAATGAGATTTTGAGTAAGCTAAATAAACTCCCTTCATTATCTAATTTTCTCAGGCAAGCTCTTATATGTTGGAAACACAATTTTTATCCCCACAAAAATGTTATATAGAATAATAAAAATTTAAAGTATACATATAAACATTTTTTTTTTTACAGTTGGGTCCAAAATAACATTTTGCTGATATCACAGTCAAGCCTAATTAATGAGAACAGTAACTTACTTACATACACTGAATTCTTAAAGACATTTATATACTGCATGAGGATATAGCATAGTACCTGATGCAGTACCTACATGTTTTTTGAGACAGCTTCAGGACAGATGTTTTGTTAAATGGCATCAACATAAAGGGGGGGGGGGGGGGCGTGTTTTAGGCATATGATACACTGCCCCTGCAATAAATCACACTAATGAAATAAACATTTTGAGAACATCAATTAGAAATTAATCTAGCCTTCTCAAACACATATTTTGTCAGCAACAAGGGTAGTGAGGTGTTAAAATTATAGCCTAAACCTAATCCATCTAGTGATTGAAAAAAAAATATACAGAAATGATTTTTCAGAGTCCTGTGAATTCTCCAACAGTGGCACAAAAACAATTATACATTTATTTTATGAATGCATTGATGTAAAATTCTTCTGGATTGATGTTGAACATGTTTGTGACTAGATTAATTTACAGAAAAAACATGTTATTTTTTATGGGGAAAAGATCTAGACAGAGGAAATATTTTTATTTTTAATCTTCTTATTTTACATGGTAAGTTTTTCACCCATGAATGCTGTGCTTTGAATCACTAAAAGGGTCATTTACAATGCCTTAATAACTATGCATGTACACCTTTTTTGTTCTTCTTGTTCTTCTTATTCTTCCATATTTTTGTATCATGTTATGATGACTGAATAACGGGAGTTTAAAAAAAAAAAGGAAAACGACACCTCTTTGTACACCATCATCGTAGCGGCTTTATTATGAAGCTCCTATACGCCTCTATTTCTGTATTTTCCCCGGCGCATTTGTATGACGTAAGAGAGAGTCATAAGCAAGCTAAATCGGACCGGTAGCCGTTTATGCGTTTTTCCCCAGGCACTCTGATTGTTACAAGAACAAACAATTCACATTTACGCACATTTTCCAAACCAAAGTGCACCATTTCGTATTTGCAGTGGGAGCACGTTTTCCTTATTTGCTAATGCATATTGTGTTAAACGGCTAGCTCGGCTAAATGTGGTTGGTCGCGTGTTGATGACGTTATACTTTTGACATTGGCATGGAGCGTGATAAAAGAGTAACATCAAAAAGGTAGACGTCTTAGACTCACAACTCTGATGCTTTTAATGTAATTATTCCTTTATCTATGTATTTTCAGGGCCAAGATTATAAGGCAAAGAGATTCTGCGTCGTTGTTAGGACTTGTTCGCCCACCATGCGATTGTTTGCTAATGCTAGCGGTGTCATTAGCAAACCCTTTAGCTTGTTAGCCGCTAACCATACTTAACTTTTCTTTCTAGCTGACAACGTGTTCGCTGGAATTATGGCTCTCCCCCTGCTTTCAAGATCACTTCCTGGGCTCCTTGTAGAGTCGTCGTCCCTTATTAATCAGAGGACATTTAGGTAAGAGGTTTTCTGTCAAGTGTTAGACAGTTAAGACAGCGGTGTGGTCTGGGTGTTTGGGCCAGTTTCATTTAAGTTATAAAACCAACTAAGATCAATTAAAACAATCACTGGCACAGTCACTAATAGAGAAGTTACATGCTTTAGCATCTCAGTTATTTCTTTAAGCCCCCTCCAATAAAAGATTTATTTATTTGTTTGACCTTCACTATGCCAAGTCATGTAAGAGCAGAGATCAACACTAGTAAACTGTTTTTACATTCACATGCAGTAAAATCTAGATGGTAGTGCTCGTTAATATGTGGATTGGTGTTCTCCTGAGTGCATCCATGGTATGTATGAGCCTGATGCCACTACATCAGTACTAGTTTGGAAGCCAATCAGGGTCCAATATGCAACATAAATAATTGTGATGTGGAAACCTGAAGCCTCCAGAACACACACACACTGACTTATCAGTTAAGTATGAGACATCTTGTGTCCTATAGTTGATCATAATAAATAAAATACATACCTGGATGTTAAAAAAAAGAAAAAGATCTTTATTCTCACTGCAAGTGTTTGGCATTTTCAGTCCACATGAGTAATACAGTGAAGTCACTATGAATGCAGTCATAGTTTGATCTCTTTCATTGCTGGTTTCAGGGCAGAGCTGTAGGAAGGCTATCAAACGTAGGTAGACATTAAAGCTGTGGACTGAAGCCACATTGTTTCATTTATCAGCTAGCTACAACAGTAGAGGGTGTGTCTCCCTTAACCCATAACATAGAATACAATTTTATTTCCTGATTTGACTTTATAACACATTTTATTCACTGTTTATAGAGCAGTTTAAGTAATTGTCTCCATATGACATCACCACAAACCTCCAGTGTTGATCTTAAGGATTAACTTGTTGAGTTATTCTATTTAAGGGTGAGTTTTTGTTTGCATGACTGCTGACTGATTTGTTTCTGGGGGACAGCTTTAATCATCAATCAACTTTCTTTTTGTCTCGTCAGTGTATCTGCTGTTGCAGCAGCCATACAAAAGATGACAAGAGTCCGTGTGGTGGACAACAGCCCTCTTGGAAATACACCATATCACCGTCCACCAAGAGTCATCCATGTCTACACCAAGAATGGCGTAGGAAAAGTTGGTGACAAAGTGTTGCTTGCCATCAAAGGACAAAAGAAGAAAGCGCTAATCGTTGGACACAAAATGCCTGGAAACCGCATGAATCCGCGCTTTGATTCAAACAATGTGGTTCTGATTGAGGAGAATGGGAACCCTACAGGAACAAGGATTAGGGTCCCTGTACCCACACATCTACGTAAAGTGGAGGGCGATTACTCTAAAGTCCTAGCAATTGCTAGTACATTTGTGTAATAACGACATAATTCGACTGTTGTTTTTGGTATCTTTGCTTTATTTTTCACATGAGGTGGGAGTATATGAACATTTTTTGCTTGTATATGTTCTTGTCTTCAGTAAACTGTAGAGGAGCATACACTGTCACAGTTATTGTGTCTATACAATATTCTGTTATGTAACGTAATTGACGCAAGTCTTTCTCAACATGTTTGACATTTTCCTGAGGCCCCTCTTTGCTTACAATAAACATAACCTTTACCTTAAAGGCATAGCATAGGAGTGTCTGTGCAGTTTAAGTAGCCAAATGTGGGTCAAAGTCATGTTATCATAAACATACTGAGAGAAGCGTGAACCATGAGGGAAATATTTATTGAAGGCACAACATACATTCACATCACAAAACACATGACTGGCATATTTTTAAAAGCTGTTTTTTAACATCATGGTGTCATGTATAAAGGCATTTAGTATCATGATCCCTGTATATACGTCACTTGAGTGGACTGAAATACAGCATTTCTCAGTAATGTGAGGCAACATCAGCAGCAGCTTCCCTAAAATCTCAGTGCAAAATTAAAACTATCAAGTACAACTATACTAAAAGTCAGCTGCTTAACTTCAATTAAAGTAAAATATCAGTGTAATATATAAACAGGCTAGTATCAAATACCAAAAAAATTAAAAAAAACATTACATCAGGTCTGTACTGCCATCTACAGGTGCAAGAATGAAACTACACTGAGGTGATCATTCCCTTTAAAAAAAAATCTTTGTTCTCAGGCAATAAAAGAAACATGATTGCAGAATGATTAAAAGAAACTATAAGACTCCACCTTTTACAGCATTAACAGTAACAGACTTCTTCAGATTTCCTCTTCTATGTTTTGTGTTCCTTAGCCCAACAGGTTTCAGGGAGATTTTAAAATGATGCGAGCAGTGAAATTGTTAGTAAATCAGTTGACGTTCATACAGAAAGCAAAACTAAAATGAAATCTAAAATAAACTTACAATGCACATTACAGCTAGGGATTTTTGTCATGCTCAGACTCATGCTGTTTTTACAGACGACGCATCTATGTGGCACAGTGATTGCTTCATACTGTAGGTTTGCATAGTTTCTAAAACTCAGCAGGGATACACCTGGCTTTATTGGACTTTGGTTTCCCGTTTTACAGCTATTTTACTACTTAACGTACGCTGAGGTGGGATGTGTAAAAGGATCAATGGGTGGCTAAGGCTGAGGGGTCTTCAGTTCTCCGGGTTCATGGCACTCTGCAGGCTGTACCTTTGCTCAACATCCTCCAATGACTTCAGCTCTCTTCAACCACACATCGTCATGAAAAGCCACTGGCAATATGAGAAATAAGGTTAGATGATGAGAATAGAAAAGACTTGACAAATTATATTAAGATTTTTTTTTAAACACAGCTCACCTCTGTGAGATTCAGCTCTGCCTCTCCTGTTCCCTCCTTGTCGAGCTGCTTGAAAGACCCTGTTAAAGTTTCTCAATTAATACTTAACGGTCTGCAAACATACAGTAAACATTAAGAATAACTTTTATTACAATAATACTCACTAAACATGGTTTCGAGCTTGACCAAGCAGCTGATGAAGTTGTCAAAGTCAATCATCTCGTTCTCTGCATACCGGGCTACCAGAACCTGGTGCAGTCTGTTATTCAGTTTAAAACCTACACAGGATGACAATAACAATAAAAAGAGAGGATTACACTTCTCCACTGTGAGTGAGTGTACAGTAAATAACTGTAGACATGACAATCCAGAGTATCATACCTGCTGCTTCCACAGCAAGACGCATCTCATATGAGCTCATGGCCCCCGACTTGTCAAGGTCAAAATCTCTAAAAATGACCTGAGAGACAGAGACAGAAATGTTAATGGAAATACAGAAAATCTGAGTATGAATCCTTTGACGGTGTTGTTACAGTATTATATTCATCCTTACCAGCCACTTCCGGATCTTATTCCAGAGGATCTGAAACTCCACCATCCCTAAACGGGCACTGCCATCTTTCTGGTAAACACAGTGTCAAGGGGTGAAAACACACAGATTTTTTTGTTTCAAATAAAAATCATTGTAATTACAATTTTAATTCCATTTATGCTTGATAACTCAAGAGGATACATCCATCAGATTGACCATGGTCCTGCATGAGTCCATGCTGAAGCCATCAGTCTTCAGATCTTTGTCTGAAACAGCAAAAACACTCAGTGTTGCCCACAACGATACAATTACACAGACGGATGGTGTACACTCTACAGTGGAATCTTATACAGCAGTGAGAGATGCATTACTGATATGTAACATTTCCAGTAGCTATGAATTGTTCACTAAAAATAAACAAACTCACGCCTGGAGATGACTCTGTTTAGAATGGTCTTAAGCTCGTGAATAGAAATCTCCATGTCCTGGAAAAACACAGAGGATTTTGGATGTTTTAAACTTCAGATGTTATCTAAAATATCACTGACAGTAAGACGCACCTGTTTCCAGAACTTACCTCTCCTGCTAGCTGGGCAAACATTGACTTAAATGAGTCATCAATGTCGTCTTCAGTTATTTCTTCCTGAAGAAAAAGACAAATATAAAGGCACTCGTTTATAATAAAGGTGCTAGTTATTTCTTATTTCTTTTTGTCATGTCTCACTAATACATACTTCATCTTCCAAATCGGCAGAGATTTCATCATCCAGTTCCCTGAAATGGACAAAAACATATCAGCATGAGATTTAAATGTCTAAACATTACAAAAACATAAACTGACTTTAATATAACGCGCAGAAGACACATACTCTGTTTCCGATTGCTTCTCGGTGAAGACTCTGAGGACAAAGTCAGCCTCCTTACTGGGCTCAAAGGTGGAGGGGACGATGAGGTATTCCCCGGGGGGCAGACGAAGCCGTGTGCTAACCTCTCGCAGGTTGATGAAGGTCTCAGAGCGAGCGCAAGATGAATGCGTCAAAAAGAAGTTTTTCTTTAAGTGGACATTCTGGCAGCCTCTGTACTAAGGGCAGTAGGAAACAATACACAGGGTGAGATGCAGTTGAATATTTATAGGTCCTTTTAATTATATTTTAAACTGCTGCCAATCATTTTACAAAGAATAATCGTTACTTTTAACTTCTAGCTGCATTTCAATTAAACCAATGGCTACTTGTCAGGTAGGGAAAATACCCTTTAGATCTCTGACATGATAAGAAGTACTGTAAAATAAACATCATTCATCGTAAATGGGCTATTACATGACAAATCACCAGTGTGGTTGTAATCTAAATTATTTGGATAAACAAACAGTGGCAGTAATTGATGCTCTGCTTACCTCATCTGGAATCTGCATGACAGAAGATAAGGGGAAAGAAAACAGAAATGAGCTGAGGCAAACTTTTAAAAAATAATGTAACCATGAGAAGCACAAAAGGACGACACTGATTTCTGATCTCTGTTCTCACCTCATAGAGAGCAAAGCCAATGGTGTGCATGTCCTGACCATGGCGCCGATATCTGCGGCGGTCCTTCTGCATGAGCGCTACCAAAAAACTGCACGCCACCTCATCGTCCTCTGGGTCATCATCCTCCTCCAGCAATGTGATCTTGTACTGAGGGTTGATCCAAAATGTGTCTATACAGATGATGCATTTGTGTTAGCCTTTTTCATAGCATATGTCTAATCTATATCCGTGTCATTTTACTTGTGAGCGTGCGACTGGGACTCACTGGGATGGTTCCTGCAGCCTCCAGCGGTGCTGCCTCTCCTCCACGTGCCGTAGAACTTCATGGTGTTCCAGTGGCTGAGAGTGTCCTCGCACAGGGCGTCAGGAGTCAAGTTACAGATTTCTATCCGAGAAAACTGCCTCTTGAATTCGTTGAAGGACATCCTGGAAGATTGAAATTAAATTTGCATCACAAACATGAATCCAGCTTAATTAAAGAATAGTTCTGAGGAGGAAAGCAGCACACACAGCACCTTAATGTATTGGGCGCAGGGTTGTGGTGAGGATCACAGCAAACAGAACAACGGCACACACAGATACATTTTCTTATTTAATGTGGGCAAAACAAAAAGGACCGTGTTTCAGCTCAAAGCCATCACCAGCATTGGAACTGTTTTGCCCATATTGAACAGGAACATTTATTCCTGAGTGCTGCTGTTCTGTTTGTTTTTATGAGAGAATAGTTTGGGGAAAAACACTTTTTCTCTTTCTTGCTTTGAGTTAGAGGACAATATCAACACCACTCTTATGTTAATATGGTAAACATAAAGCCATGGCTAGCAGCTGGCTATCCTAGCTGAGATTAAAGACTGGAAACGGGGAAACAGCTGTCCTAGGTCTATCCAAAGATGGCAAAATCCACCTACCAGCAGCCAGTAATTAACAAGTTGTATTTTGTTTGTTTAATCCATATATCCCCTAATAAAACTGAACATGTTGTTACATTATGAATATTAAAAGTAGCTTTGTTTTCTTTTAAAATGTAGTCTTTAGCATCAACCAACACTTAATTTATGACACCAGGTTTTTAAATCTATAGTCTCCTGTAACTACTTATTTGATATAACCAAAGTGATAAGGTGCTGTACTAATTTAGTT
>JAPZEB010000003.1:10297613-10307762 GCA_029783705.1 Chaetodon striatus | reverse complement strand
CTGTTCATTATCACAAATAAATACTCCATGAACAGTTGTAGAAAATGTTAAAAGACCTCACGTAACTAATCATATTTTGTCTCTTCCCTGCTACTTTCTGGTCATTAAATATATCAAGGGCAAAGGTTTTGTTTCGGCACTGGGGGACACACATATGAAACAAGGGGGTCTGCCAGAAAGTTTTGAGCATCAAACACTTAATTTCTTACACTATGGGAATTTTTTATGCACCACATTGTGTCTTTTCTGCATACATTTGTGGTGTAATTGTTTAATTTTCTCAAAATAAAAGGCAGAGAAATACATGTGCTCTAAATACTGAGAGCAACATGCCCCCTGGTTATCCTTCTAAAATCATCACCTATGGTATATATATTATTTTGCGACAGTTGCCCACTCATATGTGCATAAAAAATGACATAATTGATCATTAAAGGGGGAAGTGTACATGAGGTTAAACCAAGTATTTAAAAGATGAATGTTTTCCTTTCTATAAAATCATACCTTTCAGAGCATTCAAACCCTTATTGGCCAATGGCAGATGATAAATAGGAATGCTGAAAAAAAAAAACACAACACACACAAAACAAACTTTTCTGTACTATTTCCAGACATAACAGAATATTAAACAGAGGTTGGGATAGCGAGAGATGAATACTTGTATGCATTTACCACATGGACACATTCATTTAAATTCACGTGCTACTTTAATTTTCATTTCATTTTAAAAAGCTGTGTGTTTTTAATAGCCTAATCAACAGTTCAGTGCACAATTATTTCTTATTTGCTTGGTTTAGTGCTTATGCATTAGAAAGTTGCTCCTCTAAAAGTGAATGACCCTTTACATTGTTAAACTGTAGGTTATTTTGAAACACAGTGACTTTCAAAGGATATTCAGTCTAGCATACAGCGATGTGGTATAGGCAGAAAAGAGACGTGTTAATACTTCTGTGGTTCGTCTACAGGAAAATACATATTACTCTGAATGAAGGCTATTTTGCAAACAATGCCGACACTGAAGATTTCCCATGTAGTTCTCTTTCTAGCACTCCTGCTTTGTCAGCCGGATGTCATTCATCCATGGTCTGCTCCACACTGTGAATGTGCACTGGTATGTCTGAGGAAGAGAACATTTAATGACCTTGATTACTTCAGGATAAGATTTCATTTTAAAAAAAAAAGTCCACTTTCAAGTGACAATCATAGTAAATAGGTTAATGTTAATTTATTTTTTAAACATAGTCCTCTGGTTAAAAGTGACTATGGTTCAACATCTTTGCTTGTCACTTCCCCTCGCACACCACTCTCACTTCCAACTTCTCTCAGTGGTAACAGCAACAAACAAAGCTTCGTGGTTCAAAGAGGGGAAGTATAAAGTTGTTTCATATTCTGATAGTTTATGGTGTACTGTTGAAGAGAGAAATACAAGTCAACTGTATGACCTGTAAACATTATGTCTAAAAACTCCCAATGGCAAAAATAAAGGGACTTTTTTTCTTGCGGAAGCTGAGGTCATAGCCTCATATTAACGTCATTACCGGAACCGTTTCTGCGTCTTGGTGGATGGTGCACACTTCATTTGCACTGCCCTTTCTGCACGGGGTCTTCGCCATTTTCACTGTTATGACGTACTTCATGCCAGTAACCACCTATGAGGAGAAGAGAGGTGATGGTAGAAAAACAGATTGTGGTAAAGCTTCATGATAAAGCACTGAAGCAATCCGACGGCAGATTTCAGGACAATGCAAAATTAAGGCATACATGGTGACCTTTAAATGAACACATGCCCCAAATATTAACACTTAAGGGACAGTTCAGCCCCAATTCCAAAATTACCTGAAAGGCTATTTAAAAATCTGGATTGTTTTGGTGTGAGTTGCCAAGTGTCCGCAATAATGACCAAAGAGATGTTTGCCTTTTCTCGACAAAAATGGAACTAGATGCAATTATATTAAAGAGAAGGCAAACACTCTATAGCAGCTCACACCAAAACAATCCAAATTTATGGCTAGCACTACAGGTAAGAGAGAAAATATGTATTTTTTAAATTTTTTCAGATGAACTATCCCTCTAACCTTATCTTTGTATCAGTCAAATACGAACATACTCCACACCAAAACACAAAATGATCTTGTACAGCAACATGTTAACCCTCTTAAAAGTTTCAAGAAGGGTACAAAATTACTTAAAAAAAAAAAAGACCTGATCAGCAGTAAAAAAAAAAACGTTATAAACAGGGACCGGTTGCACAAAACACCGTAAGGCTTTATTTCTCCTTAGCTGAGGGACTTGCATAGTTACACAGAATCCCTTACAAGGTTTCCATAGTTAAGGAAAAATAGTAACTCTTTTAATGCATTGAAAGAGATTTTACAGCGGTAAAAGTTTTCATGAAGCTTGTTCATTTGCTTGACTCGGGCTTGTGATGCCTGTTATCATCTCACGAAGTTTGCGTGTAGCTAGTGAAAAAAAGGCACAAGAAGGACAAGAAAACTGTACTGATCAGAGAAGGAAAGATTATACTGGAGGAATACAATTATAGAGGGCACATCCTACAAAGTAATAAAAAAATTGCAACAAAAATTATTCATTGGGTTCTCCTGATCACAAAACACTCCTCTAGGGGGGTGTTAGTTTTTTTTACTCATCTCCATAAACTCGGCCATGTTGTAATTAAAATAGTCAGAGGTACCTTGATTATTATTTCTTTTTTTTGTTTGTTTTTTACCTTCCTTTGGTTGTTAAGGTATTTTGTGCAACGACCTAGGGATTCCCTAAGTATAAGACTAACACAAGGAGAAAACCATAAATTCCCAAGTCAACATTTAAAGGAAACCCTGAGGAGAAGGCTTAAGGGTGTTTTGAGCAACCGATTACATTTGAAGAAACCTTAACCAGAACTTTCAGGGAAATATTAAGGTGTTTTGTGCAACTGGCCCCAGGTATATAGAGACACACAAACTTTACGACTGTTAATGCCTGGCAGGCCAGGATGAGATTTGATTGGATCATGGTGCTTTGTTTGTTTGTTTGTTTACCTATGTTGAAAACTGGGAATTCAGCTAATCATGGACATGAGGGCATTCTTGTACAGTTACAATTCCAGTGTAATTATTAATCAAATATATATGTATATATCGTAATCAAGGGCTACAGGGGCAAACTGAATTCAGCCAGACATATTGAGGTTTAGGTGGGACTTGTGTATGTGAACAATTACCAGTCTGAGATTTGTCATGTTTGACTATGGTGTTTGTATTCCAAAGGGCGAGACATGTTACGTCATTGCCAAACCCTAAATTACCGCCAGGATCAATGCACCTGGTGTATAAATAAAGAGGTAAATCACTGCTCACAGCCATGTGAGTTTAGGTGGCTTACGAGTGAAAATTCAATATTTAACGTGTACAGGCCAACCAGGCCTACTGTAACGGCTACTGGCTGATATCACTCCGCGACATACATGTAAACTGCTGTCTTGATTTTACAAGCCCTGTGAGATGAAGTCTAGACGTTCACAAGTCCAAATTAAACGTTAGGCTACTGACCTGTCTCCGAACCCCGACCACTTGTGCCACCTGGCTAAGGAACAGGCTGTTGGATCTCCTGTTGTGTTCGGCGACGGAGAAGTTGAGGGCATTTTGCGCCCCTTCGTCATTGTCGTACTCTACATTTTCAAACCCCCCTGTCATGAGTGCTGACTCGACGGCGATAACCACCGCGAGAATAGGGAGGACAATCTTCCACATCGTGTCCCAGTAACTGCGGACTCTATTCAACAAAACAACAAACTGGTCGTTTCCTCCCTGTTATATAAACAACGACGTCACAGCTGTCTGTTCGCGGTGAGTGACACATCTCTCAGCCAATCAGCAACCTCTCTAGCACAAGCCCCTCCCACAATGATCTGATCTTCGCTTCAGCAGACAGTCGCGAGTGTGTTTGTTTTCCACACCGCTTAATCCCGTAGTTTCCCTTTTCACTTAGAGCTATTCTGTCATTTTCTAAAGGTACATTTAAAAGGAAGTAAACAAGGTTGTTGACAGGCATGGTGGCTGGGGTTTAACGTGCTTGTGCGCAACTTTTGAAGTGCGGAAACATTTCTGACTTTTGTCCCAGCGCAGGCACGTCTAAAATAATCACCTGTGTGGGCGCTCACCTTTGGAATTGCACAATGCAACGACTGCAGATTTTGAAGTAAGTAGGCCTTTATGAGCTTTTACTCAATCTTTATTTAGATAAATATCTGTAATCATATTAAATCTATGATTATTCCCAGTGAGTTTTCCCACATATTTTCCCCCCACACTTTGCAGGCAAACTTTTTGTGGCTTGGATGTCCTCCAGCAGCAGGTCCTAATAGGCTCAGCCGTGGCAGCAGGGGGGATACTGGCATACATGGTGTACAAAAGAAGACAAGTCAAAAGCATTCCTCTTGGGGAAGGATGGTGGGGAGCAGGGAAGAAGCCACTGACAACGGATGATAAAATCTATCCCTTCAAAGTGCAAAGCTCAGATATAGAGATCAAGGTCCTCTTTGAGCTGTTCATTAACTTTTCATGACCAGTTCTCAAATTAAAGGTGTTGTAGTAACCTATAGTGCTTTTATTTAACAGGATCTTCATGAGCGCATTGACAAAACCCGCTTCACTGACCCTTTAGAAGATAGTGGCTTCCACTATGGCTTCAATTCCTCTTATCTTAAGAAAGTGGTTTCCTATTGGAGACACGATTTTGACTGGAAAAAGCAGGTGGCAGTGCTCAACAAGTATCAGCACTTCAAAACTAAAATAGAAGGTACACAGCCCCGAGCTAAATCAAAGTGGTTTGCTTTGTTTTAGAGTAATAATCACTACATGCACTATTTTCTTTTTTTTTTCTTCACACCAATGCCTTTGCTTCAATGCAGGACTGGATGTGCACTTCATCCATGTGCGACCACCATACCGTGAGAATCAGAAGGTTCTGCCTCTCATGCTCGTTCACGGCTGGCCTGGCTCCTTCTATGAGTTCTACAAGATCATGCCACTTCTCACAGAGAACCAAAGCGGCATCGCATTTGAGGTCATATGCCCGTCCATCCCTGGCTACGGTTTCTCAGACGCCCCTCGTAAACAAGGTAGATGATTCTAAATACATTTGTATGTATTTAAGCTTGAGCAGCAAACGTTTACAGATGTTCTCCCTGTGTCTGTTCAGGATTTGACAGTCTCGCTGCTGCCCGAATTTTCTTGACACTGATGGAACGTCTGGGATTCTCCCAGTTCTATCTGCAGGGAGGAGACTGGGGCTCTCTAATCACCACCAACATGGCACAGATGAAGCCTCAGTAAGACAGCAAAACAAGCCCTTGCAAACAAGTTATCATCGCAATGGAATTTCCACCACCCACTTGTTTTTTTTTAAAAGGGAGTATTGTGACATTCTAACTTAAATTGTGAAACAGTGCTTGCTGTGTGCAAAGTGCAGAAATGAGCAATACTGCTGACACTGCAAAGTCCTGGACAGCTGGAGCAAATAAAGGACATTTTCCCAAAAGAAAAACATGCTAATAACTTGCATCACAGCTGCAAATCTGCACTTAATATAGATGACAATGTTGTAAGACATGTAATCTTATGTAATCTTAGGTAAAATTGACTTTTTAAATTTTTTTTTTCCAGGTGTGTGAAAGGTCTCCACTTAAACATGTTTATGTCAAGAAAGGGGTTCAAAATTATGTTGTCCCTCATGATTGGTCCTTATCTGCCCTTCCTGGTGGGCTTAACTCGGGAAGATGTTCGCCGGTTGTTCCCTTACTTTGAAAAGAATGTCTGGGACATCCTGAGGGAATCAGGCTACTTTCACATCCAGGCCACTAAACCAGACACAGCAGGTGAGGACATACACAACCAAGAAGCATAGTCTGAGGGTCTTATTGTCACTGTTGATAGGTCAGAGACGAGCTGCCTAAAACAAGAAACATATTCCTACTATTTTGTTATCCCAGTATGCTAATATTCCAGCTCTTAATGTATCTTAAATTGTGGTTACAGGCTGTGGAGTGAATGACTCTCCTGTAGGCTTGGCGGCCTACATTCTGGAGAAGTTCTCCTCCTGGACTGATCTTAAGAACAGAGATCTGGTGGATGGTGGCCTGGAGAGGTACAAGAGGAAATTGTTTAAACTTTTTGCTATTTTCAGCCTAGAAATGATACAATAGATTCAGAAGGGTTGCTTGTTGTAATTAATTATAAATGTCTGCATCTGTACAGGAAGTTCAGCCTGGACGAGCTCTTGACAAATGTCATGATCTACTGGACCACTGGCTCTATCGTCTCCTCCATGCGCTTCTACAAAGAGAACTTCAAGAGTAACCCTGACAAAAGAGTGGATGCAAAGTATGTTCCCAAATGCACATACTGTGATCACTTTTGTTTTTACAAATTTAACAATCTTATAATTATCCTGTCATATTTGAACTCTGATAGAGTTTCCCCTTTTGTTTTAGGACAGGAATATTTGTGCCCACTGGACTTGCTGCATTCCCCGGGGAGCTGATGCACTGCCCTAAGTCATGGGCGTCAATTAGGTATCGAAATATCTACTCCTACACTTTCATGCCTCGAGGTGGTCACTTTGCTGCCTTTGAGGAGCCCCAGCTGCTAGCTGACGACATTTTCCAGTTTGTCAAAAAAGTGGAGTTCAGTCTCAGACCAATGTAGTCATGGTACATCTGTTCTTTATTATTGCATTTGTGTTTTTGTGACTGGTCATTCCAAATAGGACACAAATCCTTGCTATTAAGATTGTTTCCACGCTACAGTCATTTCATCGATGGATTGCCTCCAAAATTGCAGCACCGTGAAAAATCTTTTTCAGATTTTAATACATGTAAACATAAACACAAATGATACTGGCACTCCAATGTATCCAATAATTGGATTAGAGAAAGCACTATAATGCAGTAAACCTTTTAAGTTATGCTTATTAAAAACATATTGCACCAATGTTATGTGTGCTGTGCTGTGTTTAACATCCTTAAAAATGAGTGATATTTTATGCAAAACATGTAAAACATTCTTCATAAATATAAACAATGCACAATGTTGTCCAATAGATTTCATACTAACAAAGCCGCGGAAGACTACAATACACTCTACTGCTTGAGTCAATGAACCAACTATTGTTTTAAAAGACACTTTTAATCGCAAGTAGAAAAAAATGTAACTCATAATTCAATAAAATATGGACAACTCAATTCAAAATTCAAGTTCAAAATTCTCTGTCACCACCATTAAAATGTAATAGTACTGTAGTTTGTGTGCTCCAGATAGAGAGCTCCAATCTCAGATTATGTGCTCCTCAACTGTCTGGGTCATTTGCCAAAGCCCTTGATAGTCATTGGAGCCTGAAACCACACATAATCCTGCCAGTCTGACCCCTGTGCCCTTGATTCCTTACAGGTGCTGGGATCAGTAGACAGAGCTATAATTTGGTTCTTTACACGAGTTGGCACTTTAAATTGCAGTTTAGGGCGGAACCAACCTACACCGCAATCCCTGTGAGCCAGTGCCATGACTGTGGTGGGCATTAAACGAACAGGTCTGGTGTCAGACAAAAGGTCGGCCACAAAAAGAGTGCGGAAGAGTTGCCTCAAGCATGAGGACACCCGTAGACACTGATCACCACCAGCCAATACCAGAGCCTCCATGTTGATCTCATACAGCTCTTTGGGGAGGACGAGGGAGCCACCCATTAGCAGTAGCACACGGGGCACCCTGCTAAGGGAAAAAAGCACCTCCAGCTGCTGCAGCACCTCCTCTAGCTCCTGAAGAGTCTGTTGACACTTGCGCCAGTCCATGTCTGCAGACTGCACCGGCCTTCGACTCACTGTGTCTTTATCCTGAAAAGTAAAACATTTAGCAAACCCTTTGTTAATCTCAAATCCACAATCTTCGTTAATGAACACTTGACGTACACTACGCTTGCTTGCACACATATTTTTCCTCTTTACCTGCATTGTGGCTTGCTGTTTCTTCTGGGAGTAAACCAGCTGGTCATACGTCATGGGCAGTTGCTGTCTCTGATAGAGAATGCACTTGAGGATCTCACTGACGAAGCGGCAGCAGCCTTCCTGAGTCACAGTGCCAGGGAAAACCACGTTCACAAGGCCTTCCTCCCGCGCTCTTCTCATCACCTCAGAATCACTGTCGTCTTTGTTACTGTGTTGTTTACTGGCAGTCACGTTGGAATCTGGCAAGCTCCTCTGACCAGAAGTGTCCTCGTCTTGGGTGTTTTCTGTCCAAATAAAGACCAGAGTAATGTCATTAGGGTGAGCAATGGACCTGTTTTGCTCATTTTAGCTAGTTATATAATTAAATCTAGTAGGGCCAGTGTTCTAATACAGCCATTGTCCCCATTTTCTGCCTGGCTGAGGTGGAAGAATGACTCAGATCCTCTACGTAAGCATAATAAGCAAATAATCTGTTATCAGTGAAAGCCATGCACTCAAAGTTTTATGTAAAGGGGAACTACGTCTATATTCAGAATTCATACATGTAGAGAAGCACAATAATATCAGCATGTCATTAGAATTGGCCAGTATCGGCTTTAAATGAACAGAATTGACCAACATGCTTTTTCTTATGTTGCACAATGAAAAAATATTACAAACGTTGACAAGCATTCTACTATCTCATGTCTTCAGCTGCTGGTGGGCCGTCATGATAAGAGTATGCATGCATAATATGATGTTAATGCCACTACAGAAGATACTTAATGATCACTAAAATTAGCTGGTGAAAAAAGTGGATATATCAATATCGGTATCAGTTATCAGCCAAATAAGCTGTTATGTATTGGCATGTCGGCAAAAAATCCAATATTGTGCATCCCTGCAAACATGTTATTCCTATGTCCAGGGGAATGTTCTGAGTATACAGCCCCATTTCCACCAAGTAGTGATGTACGGTACAGTTCAGTGTGGTACGCTTTTTTTTTTGTTTCCACTTGAAAAGTTGTGGGTACATTTTTTTTGTTTCAGAACTGAGAACTGATACAAGAAAGCTCATGTGGGTATTAAAAAATGATTCTGAATGCAATTCATTGTCTATGGAGCCGCTCCATACTTTAAACTTGACAACATCACAAATTTGTAATTTACTTATCAGGTTTCTGGCTTTGAAAGAGGGTAGCTCTTGTTCACAAATATTGATTGAACTTTCATTGGCCATGGAAATAACATAATGGTATATTTAATTTCGTTGGTGCCGCCCTTTAAGTATAGCTTTATACAATATTATATCAGGTTATACTGAATTATAACTGTTGATGCCTTAAAAGTGTAAGCAGCATTTTAATTCAGCTGGTCAGGAGGATGGGGCTAATTTTATCTACTTTAAATACTGCTTGATAGTTTCATAATATTTATCTTGTTGACATTAATGTTTTGTTTGCAAAGTAGTGAAGTAACTTGAGAATAGTAAATCATGTCCATTGTAGTTTCCCAGAGTGCAGAATGACATCTTTAAATGTCTTGTTTTAAACAAAACAACAGTCCAAAACCCAAAGATATTCAATTTGCCATGTTAAAAAAAACAGTGAGGCTACAAATTATAAGAATTAAGACACTTGACACTATTTTTTATAACCTATCAGCTTTACACTCATCTTCCATGCTGGGTCTCAGAAACCTGTTAGAAATGTGTTGTAATGTCCCCGTTGGAAAACATGGGTACCCACACTGGTAACCAACCTGGAGCGCTGCTTGTGGAGGACATGATGATGTTTTCCTTGTCCTCAGTGTTAATCACACTATTCTGTTTTGAGTTAAGTCGATTTTCAGTTGAGGCATCTTTCAATTCCGTTTCATTTTTCGCCTTTACACTTGTGTTTACGGCCTTTGGTGAGAGTTGTTCGGCTACTTCCGCAGACGGTCGGTGTGAGTTTGAGTCTTCGGGAACACTTTGTAACGACAAGACTTTACAGGTCATGTTCGGCTCTGACGAAAACGACAGGCGCCTCGTTATCCCGGTGTCTCCGCCGGTAATTGTTGACGTATGTTCCGCGCATTCTGAGTTTGATGTTAGCTTTATTATATTCGAGTCTTCTGCCATGATTTTGAATGTCCCCGCCGGGTCTTGCCCGCACTGCATCATGGGAAACGTG
>JAPZEB010000003.1:10264712-10275956 GCA_029783705.1 Chaetodon striatus | reverse complement strand
GTAGTGAACTGCCCCATGTTTCCATTTCCAAAATCACTTACTGCAGTGCAGTTAAACTTCAGCTCCCCCAAATTCCCAGAATGCACTGTAAAAATAAAGTAAGTGAAGTCATTCTACCTAGCTACACTTCCAGCAGGTCCTTTTTCACATTAAATCTTTCTCACTCTACCTTCTTGTCTGTATTTGGGAAATCTCATTAGCCATGGCTTAACTAGCATCCTAATTCAAAGTCTGCATATAGCCAAGTGTCCCAGCATGTATTTACCAGTAATGGCTGCTATAAATTTTGTTCTGAAGCTGTTATTTATCACCAAATTAAATTTTGTGATTCTTTTTTTTTTCCAGGAGAGAAATTTAGATTTTGAATACTTGGTTATAATATCAAAATAATGCCTCCTTGAAAATCTGCCCTTGTTGAAGGTATCAAACCTGCTAGGTGGGCAAAAATGTCAGTCATCCTGGGGAAACAGTCAATTTAGTGGTGGCATTGATGTCTCTGAGACCAACGTTTTGGAAGGCATTATGCTCTGTTTAAAACCCTGCAGAGCCTCAGTTTCTTTGTTGCTGTAAAGGTAAAGTTAAGGGTCATGTTCTGTATTAGGCTGTTGTTCAATAGAGCCGCATCTGTGTACACTACATTTGGCTCCTTGTATGTAAGATCTTGCCACCAATTAATAATTATTATTGAATATATATTTGGGCTGCCCCCCTGAAAGTCGAAGATTCACATCATTAGTCAGAGACCCCTCAGTTGACTGATATTCTCCAGGTTAAGCACCCTTTTTTGTCAGTCTGTGTGCAGTGCACTTGTGGGGACGTTTTGCTCCCCAGATGTAGCTGCAGAGTGAGAGCTCCTCACTTTCCATTTTCACGCTGCTCTCTGGTACAGGCAGCTGCAGACCCAGGGTCTGAGTGAGATGCAGGCAGCTGCCTGGAGAGAGAGAGGCTTTGATAGGTCAGGTTCTGAGATAATGTTATGTTCTGCCTTCTGCGTAGAAGTGTTGAATATACAGCTCAAAACAACTTCTTACAATTCAGTCTCTGGCTTTTTAAAAAAATTCTACTGTCAGCAAAAAATGTTGCTGTTGTTAGCACAGTTAGCGCGCATTCGCTAAGAGGGTTACTATAACAGTGAACACTGCTGTCACCCTAAACCCTAATATTTGTATTGAACAGCCAAAGTCGACTGACATGAGTTGGCTACAGCCCCAAAATATATCAATGAAAATGAAAAGGGGCAGTATAGTGTATGATAAATTCAGTTTGTGTAAAAATACATTACAGTGGGGATAAAAGACGCATCTGTTGACTGCCTGTCACGGTCAACGCATATGAAAGCTCTGTAAAAGCTTGTTAAGTGGCCTTTTTTTGATTTGAGATCATTTTGTAACACACCTGGTGCACAAGGTTATGTTTGGGTGTCACTACAAAGTTCAAACTCACAGTGACGAAAATTCTCTTTGCACACTCTGTATCAAGAGAGGCTGATTGTCGCTACGGGTAGTCACAGCTGCGAGTTATACAAAAACAGGAAAGTTGATTTAGGATTTAGGTCAGTTAAAACCACTATGTCATACTGATCATGAATTAATTTATATTGACGATTTAGACCTTGCTATAATTACATAACAATCCTCTGCACATTAGCTTTAACTAACAGTGATAGTAATCCTTTGTCAGTGCTAGCTCCTTGCTATTTATTAATAACAGTTGTGCACTTTTTCAACACAATAGCCTTCCAAACTCTGAGAGACATTACGTTAATGTGACTGATCTGTACTTGCTACCACCGCCTTGGAACTGTGCGACAGGTCATTGATCTGTCAGTGTCTCAATGTTCATTGAATTAGTGCCCAAAATCCAATTCACTCTAGTGATTCACCACCTACTGAAGTAGTGAGCAATTTGAGACACACCTTCAGTCTCTGGTGATCTGATAACCTCGATGTTTTACCACACATGGAGCTGTCTGACATGTAATTTCCCCCACAGTGCAGTATCCCCAAAAAGCAGCGCATCCGCTTAGGTGATTCATGCTGCTTTCAGTCCGACAGCTGTGACCGTTGTTCCCAATCCGCTTGTGTGACGCTGCTTGGATGCTAAAGCGTGAATACGTGTGTGTATAGAGGATTACTTTCTTCAAGACTGCTATTAGTCGACCACACAGCCACTGTCTTCATCACTCTGCGTCAGAAACACTTGGTTTGTGTGTGAAAGTGGTGTTACAGAGTGGGCAGAAGGTGGAGAAGAATGGAAGTCAGTGTGAGTCTGTGGTGGTGGGGAACTCGGACAGCTTGATTGAAGTCTGTAGGTGTTAATGGCAGATCAGCAGCAGGATTGACACCTGTTTTTTTTACAGTGTAGAAATACACAGAGAGGAATATGGCAGTATAGCACATTGCAAAATACACTTTGGTTATTTGATTCCTCTGAACAGGCACCATAAAATATTAAATGGTGCATTCAACTGACAGTCATCTCTTTTTTATTTTATTTTTTTACCTCCTCTCACCTGGCATGCTGAACCGTCATCTGCTGAAGACGGGCAGTAAAGGACGGTCTTTTTCTTCTATCATTGCTTAGATATGTATTCCACCCTTGTTCTGCTTGTTGTTCATGTAGCATAAACTCCCTGCAGCAAGGACAGAATTGATCTCTAAGTTTGCCCAATCATCTTGGAAATAACCCTCAGTGGTAAATAAGCACAGATAATTAGAATTCAAACGGTGGCTGTGGATATCCGTTCAGCTCTGGGAGTGACACGAGATATCAATGAACTGACCTGCCGTTGCTTGAGGGGGTGCTCCTTCGCAACAGAGGCAACGTGCCCATTATCAGCTACATCAGTTGGATCACAGACTTTCTCACTTGAGAGTTTGGACAGGAAGAGGCTAACTGCATTAACAAAACGTCCGACCTGCTCCTTACAGCATGAGTACACTTCACAGTTTTGTATTTATCAGGATCTTTGATTCACTGATTCTTATGTATGCAATGTCAAAGTGCATTTATGTCAGCTGAATGCAGATTTTCTCATCTAGCATTGCCTCCAAGTGTGAAGTTAGAAAATCAATTCAACTGAACTTTTAGTTTTGGAAACACAAGATGGATACTCCTAGGAGACGAAAAGTATTAGGCCCAGGCATAAGGGAGAAAACTGAGAAGGAAGAAGTTTGTTTTTTTTTTTTTTAATTTTGCATCATAAAGATAAAGTCGAAATGTCAAGGATAAAGTCGAGCTTTCATTATTAGTGCCAAGCATAAGAAAAATAAATCGAAAAGGAGAAAGTTGTTTTCTTTTTTGCACATCGAGAATAAACTTGACATTTTCAAGATTAGAGTTGACCTCTGAGAATAAATCACACTACTAGCATTAGTGCATATGACTGCCATTACAAAATTGTGTAGATGAATTGGGGAAAGTGTAATTCAGAATTGGTTTAAGTAACAAGGAAATTATTTCTCTTTTATGGCATAAACAGGTGTGGTGATAAGTACTGGGGCTTTAAAGAGATTGTGCCAAACATTGCGTCTGTTCAGAAAGACTCTGTGTGCAATACAAAGAAAATATGTTGTATCATTAGACACAATTTTATGGACATGAGGAGGTGACTTTATACTTGACGTTTTGACTGTATTCTCAACATTTTGACGACATTCTTGAAATGCAAAAAAAAAAGTAAAGAACACTCCTCTTACTCCTCATTTTCCCCTCCTTCTGTTTGGCCCCAATACTCCTCTGTATCTACAAGAAGCAAGAAAGGGCTACATGTCTGTTATGGCAAGGTGACGCGCTTTGTATTGTGTGTCATGACCATCCGCAAGACCCACTCCTTAACTCCAAGTAAAAGTTGGACCACTGTGTTTGAATCATTCTTTATTAAATGGACTGTGTAACGGAGACGGTATGTTTAAGCCCCGTTGAAATGCTGCTCGTTCAAACCAAGCAAGTCTGGACTCTGAGAGCTCCAGTGATGGAGCGGGCCAGCTGGTGTGTGACCCATGCAGCTTTTAATGGCCACCTTATCTCTCAAAGTCCCTCATCTGACAACCCTCTCAGTATCTTCCATCTCTGGCCAGAAGGCCAAGTGGCAACTTTACTACTTTCCTCCTGTGACCACCGACAGGCTGTTATTGGGAGCTTGAATCTCCTGAAATGGTGTTTTTACACTGGTTAACGTCCATCACTCTAGGAGCTCCTATGCCACTTAACACCTCCTGCCACTAGCTTTAGTGCAGCTAGAACAATCTTACCTATGAACCTATCTCGCTCTGAAGGTTGAGAGTTTTTTTTTTCCCCATTTGTGTGTCACTTTAGTTTAAGCTGTTTTTTAAGTTAACATCCCAGGAGCCTCTTTCAAAAACAGGGGTTGGAGTTTCATAAAACAGCTACAAAATGAACTGGAAATGTCTGAAAATATTGGTACGAGATGTGTTAAATGGTGCGTATGAAAGGATGTATGATTTCTCATAAAACCTGTGTGTGTGCGTGTGTGCGTGTGTGTGTGTGTGGGCGTGCGTGTACGATGTGGTGATTAGGAGGATGGAACTGAAGCTCAACCAGCAGGAGGTGAAATGGCAGCAGGTCCAAGAAAACCTGAACAGACGCAACAGGGACATCAAAAGACTTTCAAAGCAAAACAGTGGGGCTCCCCATCAACACAGAGAAGAAGAGAAGACAACGGGGGCAGAGATGGAAGAGACTGGCAATGGGTAAGTTGGGGGGAGGCGAACTGTGCTCTCTGTGGTGATGTTAATGAATCCATTGTTGCTGTACGTTTTGTTCGCAGTCATTCCACAGCAAGAACACTGTAAACCTCTGCATGTGAGCGAAATGTGTGACAGAAAAAAAATGGTATCCAAAAAATGTGGTCAGCTTTTTAGATTTGGGGATCCCAGATCAGTGTTGCTCCATTTATTCATGCGAGTAGACAGACATCACTGAGTACAGGACATTCTCTGTACTGATCCGCAAGATCTGCAAAAATCCTTTAATCGTCACGAGGACCTGCACTGTGATCCCTCTTGTTGATGTTGTCAATGCTTTAGCGCTCCCACTTTCCCCCCTCGTCAACCTCCTGCAACACACAAAGCTCAGCCAAAGCCTCTGTTTACTGTCAGAAATCATTCTGAGCTGTATATTTGGTTTCTGCTCCCCCCTCTAGAGTGCTGAGTATTGTATGTAAATCCTCAAATCAACATGCACAGATTCTATTTAATTTCACAGCTAGTAGAGTGGCTCTAATCTCATCCAGCCATTTGGGCTGTTTGCTTTTCAAATCTAATGGATGGTTTTTGTGAAGGGTTGGAGGTGGGGGGGTCGGGGGGGTTATTGCAGTCTTGTCTTTTGCCTGCAAACTGTTTGAAGTCTCCAGTGTCACACCACAGCAAATAATTAAATTTTGCCTTTGAAAACAAAGAGCCCAGCAGCATGTATAAGCATATAAACACAGCTGTGTTGTGCATACGCCTCCTCATATCAAGACGCAATTTTTTGTTTTCTGATAAATTATGAAATGTATTTCGTTCTTGTCTCTTCACTGTGTCCTTTTTCAGCCAGATGGATACGCTTGCTGCAGAGACAGCTGTGTCCAAAGTGCCAAGCATCTGTGTTACCTCTGCCAAAATAGAGACGCTCAGGACTACAGTATGTATTCTTTTGTTTTTTTTGTTTTACAGTTACAACAAATCACACTCTTGATTAAATATAATAGCAATAAGGATGTAATCAATAAGCCATGGGTAGTTTCTGAATTAAATATAACTTTTAATTGCTTTCAGGAAATTGAATAAAGCTCAAACCACAGTGTAAAAAGTGAGACTTTGTTCTGCAGTTTTTGTTTATTGAGCCTCTGCTGCCACTGTGCAACTGAAGTACGAGTCCCTTTTGTCTTTGCAAAACAGAGCAAATGTCAATACCTACCCTCTCTCCAGCCAGGCCCAATACAGATTTTTATGAGGCATGAAATACTTTTTCCCTCGGCTTGTTGTGTTTGTTTATTATGCACATATTTTCTTTGAAACCCCTACAGGAAAGTGTAATAGGGTTTAAATGACACTCATTTTGTGAAAGCTTATTGCAATGAGAGCACTTTTGAAGTATTTTTGTTTATACTTGTACCTTGTTATTCCTCACTCCATTTTCTCGTGCATGTATTTATGTATTCAAATATAATTGAATACATAAATAAAGATACATTTTAAAGGGGGCTGGCTGAATAGTTATTTTAGTTCCCTCTCAGCAATGGCAGTGCTCATTTTGTAGTCAATTGCATAAAACAAACAGGAATTGTGAATCACTCTGTATAAAATCTTTCAAAGTTTTATTTCCTCTTATTTTTTCTCCTTTTCCCATCCACTTACACACTATAAACTAGGCCATACCTGGAAAATATCCTGTCCGTCATGCTAGTTTTGAGTTGGATGGAGACACACTGCAGGGTGGGATAAGCACCAGGGATGGCCAGGAGCAGGAGAGGGACTCGTGTCATAAATCAAGGCCAGGGCTCACGTCTGAGACGCCGTGCAGGAAAGCTCAGAGTGGGGCTGGAGTTGCAAGTTATAAGGAAGAGGAGGTTTGGTCAGGGGATGCCAGCTTCCAGCAGACAAGTGTCCTGGGCCCGGGTGATGGATGTGGCACGAAGCCAGAGGGGAATGCTAACGAGATCAAAGGCGTCATGTCTGACTGGTACAAGGAGAGACCTGACTCTGGTGGGAGCTCATTAGGCAGCATGTCCCACCTGCAGAGCAGCGGAGGAACTAGCTTCACACCCGTCCTCCCACAGACCAGCACTCCTCCTCCACTCGGCAGAATGCCTCTCAGCAGTCAAGCGGCCTGCTGTCCACCTGAGGGAACTACCTTCGAGGGCCAGTTTAACTTTAGAGAGATGAATGAATCTGGAGGTTTGGAGGAGCTCCCAGGAGTGTGTGTGACGGAGACTGCAGCAGCCAGAGTTCAAAACTCAGGACTGGCTTCTTTGGTCAGCAGAGTTTCCTGGATTGTCCAAGATGCAGGGCGTCTCCTTTGGAGCTCACCCACAGTATTACAGCAAGTCAGGGAAGAGGGACTACAGACTGTTGGGGCCCGCTGGTCCAGTCATGTTGTCTCTCTGATCAGGGAGAGTAATGTTCTTTCTGTCGTAAAGGACAGCCAGGTCTTCTCCATGGTTAAAGGTAGCTTTGTCTTCACTCTGTTGAAAGATAGTCACATTTTTTCCATGGTGACAGAACTACCTCTCATACAGCACATCCAGATGGAAATAATTCAAAACCTTCAGCCTGAGGAAGCAGCTCAGATGATTCAGGGCTGCGTTAATCCTGACAAAACCCAACTTCCAGTCCTGACACCAACACAAACCTTTAGCAAGGCAGAGCAACTGCCAGCTGATGTGCCACCAATCCGAGAACACACCTGGACAAAAAATAAGAGTATCAAGGATCTGCGGTTACCAAAAGAGCAAGGCATGGCTGATATTTATATAAAACAAGGAGACAAACTGATTGCAGAGCTGTCAGCGGCGAAACACATCAGTGAGTCAGAGGTTGCCCATGCACCTGAAGACAAAGATCAGGCATCAGACAACTCAAGGACTTTGCATAGCAAAAAGGATGTTCAAATCTTTTGTCAAACGTTGATAGAATTTCCTGATTCCCTTTTGAACCTGCAAACTCTGCCACTGCAAGACATGATGGACGCTTTAATATCTATTGTCTCTACCTCCATGCTCACCTCCCAGAAGATTGTAGCTCTCTATTGGCTGAATGTTGCTAAGTGCAGCCAACCTGAGCCCCGTCCTGCCCTCCTGATCCTGGCGGAGACTGGCCTCTACACCCTGACTTCTGACTCTGGTCTCCTGGTTTTGTTCCATCACCTCTCGTGGTTACAGCTCAAAGAGGTGAAGATAGGCTTCGCAGGCCACAATCTGCGTTTGATAGGCACCTCAGAGGAGAGCATCCTGGGTATCTACACCCTCAGTCAGAAGCTTACCAAGGAGCTGTGCCGGGCCATACTGGGTGTCATCTGCCCAGGGGACAACAGGGTCTCCCAGCACCCACTGCTCCATGGAGACTTGATGAAGTTGTCTTTAGACTGGCAGGCCTGTGTACCTGACCTGCTACTGGATGCTGGTTTAAAGGTTTGTTGCCAGTTTCAGAAAAGCCTTGCAGATCTGGTTTATCTTCTTCATTGTAACATGGATCAAGAAACGGTTACTTTGGGAGAGGTGCAGCTCCTGCTGTACACAGGTGTAAGGGCGTGCATCAGCCCTAGTAGCTGCACTGAGGCTCTGGCCCAGCTTCTACTCACTGATACCCACCTTGGCCTGGTGCAGGAGGATGCTGTCTTTCACCCAGCTCCACGCTCCGTCACCACAGTGAGCTGCCGTCCCCAATTCAATGACTTAACTCTCCGTTGGCGCTCAGATGTGCGCTGCGTGCTGCTGCATGATGAAGACGAGCAAGGGGCTGTCAGACTGGATGTAATCCTAGCAAATGTGAGGGGCAGGGGTCACCCTGAAAGCGTGACTAAGGCAGCTACCCCGCCAGCACAAGCTTCAAATTCATCTCCGCATGCAGAAGTGTGGAAATTAACTTTCAGTTGCTCCTCTGAGGCCGCCTGCCTGATTAATCACTTGTCAAATGTCTGATCAAGGACTGAACAGCCAGTAATGAACAGCCCAGCTTGAAAACTCTCACTCACAGGGAGCAAAAGTGCATCGCAACTAGACAATGCAAAGGACAGCTTCACTGGTAAATGACAGTGAAAACTATGACCTATTTTGAAGTTTCTGTATTGATTTGTGTTTCTAAAAGTTTTTGTCTTTTTAATATTGCATGGCTTTAGCACTTTTATCTTTTAAACCCTTGAATTTCTTTGTTGTGCCATTGTTATTGTTCTTTAACCACCAGCCTCCTATTATTATTGTTGTCAAAGAGGTTGTCAGTTTAATGTGGGATGTTTAAAATAATTAGGGGTTCAAGGTTCAACAGTGTGATTAAAAGCATGTTTGTACCAATGTCATTTGTTTCATGGGCATTGTTTTTATAGGATTTTAGATTACCAATCTGATCACATTCTCGCTGTCAGGGTTACTTAATGTATGTATGTCATATTGTTGCCAATTTAAAATATTTTATATACAAATAGATCTATTGAAATGGATATGTGTGAATATATTTGTATAAATAAAAGGAAGATAAATCCACTGCTGCTCTGGAGTCGTGTTTACCACTTAGAATGCAGATAAGCTCTGATAGTCGAGCTTTTAACTTGGGAAAACAAAGAATTCAGAGTCTGATGCATCTCACTGCTTTGTCTAATGTCTAATATTTTGTCTTCCTATCATCTCCGTCAGGCTTTCTTTATTTTCCTACCCTCCTCTCTTTTGTTAGCTTTGGCACAGGCTCCTCTCTTTCCTTTCAGCCTCTTCTTCACTGTCTAGGACTCTGCATGAATCTGTATTCCACTCTTCTCATCGAACTCGCCACTGGAAACATACACTCTTAGTATTCGAGGTCAAGGTGAACCTCCTCCACAGAGTTACTACCTGCACAATTACTCAATGGATTTACACCTGCCAGTCAACATTGTCTCACTCCGGGACAAGACTTGCTTATTCTATGAGAACTACTTTAAATTTTGAAAAGCTTGATCATGCTACATCTCCGAGACAGAACTCGAGTCTGATTCACATCTCGAGAGTTGGAGCCAAAGACTGTTTGCTCCTTGTCTTGACTGAGTGACCCCATCCAGCATGGAAAATTACAGGGGCAATATAGTGCAATCAGTCCTCTTGTCTGCTCCGGCATGAAGGATGGAGATTTGGCCTCGAATGAAGAAACACATCACACCTCGTAGCAGTGAGTTTTGAGCCAGGATGAAAGCTCAGGGATGTGAAAGGGTTGTTTTTCTCCCTTTTGCTGGAGACAGTTAATTAGCATTCAAATCACCTCCTGTGTATCACTACCTTCCTGTGAATAAAACACAAAAGGCAGACAAATCATATCCTGATATATTAAAATGAGGCTAGACTAATATAAACTGCAAAATGAGAGACTGTCCTCCTGCAGATAAGACCATAAATTGTGTCAGTATTTGGAAACAGAAGGTTCAGTGGGCCACCCAGTGTGATAAAGACTGATTATCAGTGATTGAGAAGTATCAGTGAATGTTCGAGTCATGCCGTATTAAATGTGGGCTGGTGAGTTTGTTCATTCTTGAGGCAGTTGGCAAACATCTCAATAACTTTTGCGCCTCCCCTGTACCATATGTGATGCCTTCAGTGTGCTGTTCTGTGGAACAGTTATTTGGGAATGTAAATTGAGGGGTTGTGAGTAATGTTTAGTGGCACCAGTAAATTATTTCTCAACAACAGCCATCAAAAATCAAATTTAAGTCTGTTTAAATGGGAAACCACTGCAGATCTTCTATTTCATCAGTTCAGCGGCTGGTTTGTGTCTGAAATAGACAGGAGCTCTTGTTGGGCACAGCCTGGTTAAGGGGAAGTGCTCACTCTCAGACAGCAGATACACATACCCACTGGCAGGCTCTGAATCTCTAATCATTACTCTGTGTGATTTCCCACTGGGTTCTCCGGCCCTAATATGCACCGTCATTGACAGCACATAACAGGATAATTTGTTTACCTCCTCCTTTGGAAGCATGTGAACGTGACCCAGTCAGTTCTCTCATTGCTTAGCCGTTGATGGGCTAAATATTTCTTGCGTCTGTCCTGATCGTTCTGCCTGCCTGTAGCATCCACAAAAAATTTAATGATTCACTTATATGCTTTCTTCTGAGATTTTGGGGACTAATCCATGACCTACTGCTTATGTGCAAATTGATCCTGATGATGTTTTGTAGTTTTTTATAATGAAATCAATTTGATTAGGACAGGACTGGTAAACTCAAATCACCCCGTGTACTTCAGTTTCTTTTGCTTGGAGAGTTAGTTTCCCAGTTACAAATTAGACTTCACGCTACAATGAAAAACATCTTGTTAAACCAAGAACTACTGTAGTCTTTCAGAGAAGCTGGCTTTCCAATTTAACCTGGTAGTGGTCTTTGGAAAAGAGGCCAGCTGATCAGCATGTAACATTTAGAATGCTTGCAAAGACAACCCTCTGCTCGGATAAAGGCAATTTGTACCTTGGACCAAATGCTGAAGTGCAAATGCTGTAGTTTTTAATTGCAATGGACTAATAGACTTAAACACTCGTTCTTGAGAACTGGAAAAAAAAAAACTTA
>JAPZEB010000003.1:10249184-10260632 GCA_029783705.1 Chaetodon striatus | reverse complement strand
CTATGTGTCAGCCCTGTGATAGTCTGGTGACCTGTCCAGGGTGTACCCTGCCTCTCGCCCAGTGTCAGCTGGGATAGACTCCAGCCCCCAACAAGATAAGCAGTTATGGAAAATGAATGCATAAATGATTGATTCTGTGAAAATCACAAAAAGTAAACTACCTACTGTGTAAATGATGGAGAGGGAAGATCGATGAGCTAACATCGCAGTGCTGTGGTTAAGGGTGGGAATCACCAGCAGCCCCATGATACAATATTATCACAATATTTAAATTGATACAATATTATATAATATGGAGGTGGACTTCAGTACATAAAGAAAAATTAACAAATGCGTCTGGCAGAAAAGAGAAGGACACAAACTAAGAATCAACATGTCACACATATGTCCTCACATAGTCGCAGAACAAGTTCATAATTATGTAGACCTATATTCCATTTTGATATGAGTCCATAGCCGGTCCCAAGAAGTTACTACTTACTTCTGACTATCATTTACTCTACTGAGCATACATTCATAAGATGCCATTTCCACCATTGCATTGACGCATACTTTCAGTTCTGTGGCCTTTGTTGTCTTCCAGTGTCTTAGAATAACTTTACAGACAGACACACTTGGATATGTTTGGTATTTGCGAGTGATCCCCCAGTAAACACAACTTTGGATTTAAAGGGATTTCTGAAGCAAACCAACAACTTAAAATGTCTAATACTCTTATCCACAGTGGTCTGACCAAGCTACTTTCCCATATACAGTGCAGGGATGTTCCCATTTAAGTTTAACATTTCCAACAGCTTCACTCTGTAGAGTCATATTATTGCAGTTTCAAATGTTTTGTGAAATGTTGGGTATTGTGATAACATATTTGAAAAATATAGTAATTTTTTTCAACTGCAAATTATATACCCAAATAAAAACTTACCAACATCTGTTTTTATCTAATAAGATAATAGGTTTTCAGATTATTTATCACATTTCTGTCATTTTATTGCAACAAAATGTTTCTAGCGGATCAAAAAAGCAGTTGATGTTATTATTCTAGTAGGCTACCTACCCAAAGTTTAATTTGTATTTGCAATTATAATAAATTAAATTATAACAAAATCTTTACTTGGCGTCCATGTATTAATACAACATGACCCCACAAAATATTGCGATACTCTGCTGTATCAATTTTACCCTCATTCCTGGTTGTAGTGTAGTCTGATATTGTGATTTAAATCAGACCTGTGCTCAGATCTGTGCCTCAGCTGCATGCTCCAACACTATACAAGACAAAAGTATTACTTATCATTAAGGGTCATCAAGTAATCAACCTCCAACCAACAAATTGCACCAACACTGATAAATCTCTGCTGTGGCTTGTAGAGGCTAGTAATTGAAACAAATAATAAAGCCATATATTCACAATAGAGATGAGTAGGCTGCTTAATTAGAGGCCCAAAAGACATAGAGGTAATATATCACAAATGCAATTCACTGTAATAATACTAATTTGTCATTTAGCCTGACAAAATGCCTTGTGATGCTGATTGTTTGCTTGTACTGTGGCCTTGTCCTCCATCGCTGAGCAGGTGAATTAGCTGTAACTTCTGTGGCAAAGCAGAAAACAAAACAGAGTTACAAAGCGATGTATGAAAGCCTGATATTCCAAACCCAGAGTAATCATTCATAATTGCTATTGATCAACAACCCCATCTAAGCACTGCTGATATAGCGTGATCATTTGAGCAGGAGGACTGAAAAGAAAAAAAAATCAAACACTTTGAAGCTTATCACCTTGCAGTGCAACAAATTAGCACTCTCTGAAACAATCCTTTTGTACCACTACATTTGGCTGGCACCATCAGATGAAGTGCCATGGTGGTGATGAGTGCTATCACCAAAGCTTTCTTCTCTGGGGCTTGACAAACACTACATTTACGACAAGCCCTCTGACAAACAGGGCAAGGCTGTTTTCCAAACCTGCTGCATTTTACTTTTATGGGAAGCGGGTGAGAGCGGTGACAGAAGGAGCGGGTCCAGACTGCTGATGCTGGCGATGTTGAGCTCCTTCTCCACACCTCCTATTTCTAGGCTTCCAGCATCCAGCATGGTGCCATTAATCAAGCTCCAGAAGTTAAGTGCTACTGGAGGCATTGCTGTGTTATAAATTGCATGGGAAATGCATAATTAGTTAGCAACAAATCTATTTTACAGTCATACTGTATTCAGTTGGGGATGCATTTTGTTCCAATAGCTTTTCTGCAGGGATAATAATCACTGCTTTGGACCAGAAGTAGTACTGGCTCACCTGATGCAAGTGAGACCAAAAAATACTTTGAAGTCCTCTGGGAGTCAATGAAAAGCAGAGAAGTAGAATAACACACATCTGATCGTTGAGCTTCTCTTAGATATCTTTCGTGTGTGTAAATAGCTGTATCATGTAGAGCAGGAAGGATGTTTACACTCAGTGATTCCACTTGGCAGGATGCTTTAAGGATATCCGTCTCTGCTTTCTTCTTCAGTGTCACAAAGCCAGACTCAACTGACTCCTAGCCAACAAAAGCAATTTTCTCTAGGTCACACACACACACCCAGACACACTCTGAGTTTCTTGATGACCTTCTGATTCCCCTCATAACTTGACAAGCTATGTCCACCTTTGCAAAGTTTTTGTATTTCCATGCTGGTTCACAAAGTTCTTGTTGTTCCATATTTCCTCTCGTGCTCTGAGATGCCTGTTCTGCTTTAAGCAAAAAGAAGGAAACAAGGAGTATCCGCTCATTATTCCCCATGTCTTTAACCCATCCTCGGGACCTTAACCCAGACAGGGACTATTTCCATGTAATTGGTGCTGTTGTTGCTCCTTTTGCCATTTAGTATTTTTGATATGGCCTCGCTTTCCGAACGGAAGGAACAGGGTGCAAAGTGTCCCTCACTACAGGCGGCAAATTACTCCTCAGAACTCCACTAACACCCCTGTGCAGCGCAGAGCTGCCGTAAAGGCAAAACAATTTGTCCAACATGAATAGGCTCCCTGGAGACTGTCTTAAGTGTTAAATGACCTGGGTGAACCCAATACTAATCCGCGGCTGGGAGTTATTCAGGCTTGGATGGCTAACACTTATACCCTCAGCGCAGCCATTTGAAGGCTGTTTATGCAAATTCAAGGTGATCTGATTTTTCTCATGGCTTAGTTTACTGTCTCTCTCAGCCCCCTGGAGACTCCTGCAGTCACTCCAATCGCTCCAACTCCCCTGCCCACACAGACATGTCAGTGGGAGTGGGCATGAATATAATGTAATACAAGTGATTCACTAAATCCAACATTTTGAGTTGCAGTTTAAATTGTTCAGGGGTTTATTGACATTTTAAGAATCCCAATGAAAATGTCAGACTAACAGCAAACATGACACCGTCCGAGGACTACTGTTACACTTTTCAGATGAGATGCATTGTGTGTTGTTCACACCCAAAGAGTCGGCACGTTTGCGCACAGAAAAACCAAACTGAAGATCTTACGCTGCGAGAAAATATTCAGAAAACACTTTTTGTCCTGCTGACAGTATTGAAGCTTTTTGAGGATAAATCTGTGCAGTGCATTGTTTTTAGAGTACTATCGATCTTACAGTAGGGGGCAGCAGTGAGCCACGGGTTGTACATCAGGTTTGACTTCCATACCTTTGTCTTCTCCCTCTCTCTTTTCTCATAAACAGGATTGTGGTCTGCCCTCCAGACATCTGCTCGGTTGTAAAGGGAATGAATAAATAAAAACAAAGGCCTATGAATGACGCTCCAAGAATTTATGTTCCATGCAAACATATATTCTGTTTCAATATTATAATCCTTATTGGTACATTTATTGTTTGTGTCAGCATTTATGTTTAAGTGCAGCCGTGTTGTTGTGTTATGTCTTTGTAAGATGAAAAAGGGAACGTACAGGGAAAGGAGAGGCCTCGGGAGAGTCAGGCGAGTAAGGATGGAGTGAAGTTAGGAAAGAAAGTATAGCGTGACAGCCAGTCACTGTACAATACAGAGAACAGATCATTAATTAATGCTGCCGAGAGTGTGAAGTGAATCGATTCGCCCCCTGAGCACGGGTGGTGGTGAGGGAATCCACACTCCCCTTGTCAGTCCACCTCCATTTTAATGACTTCTAATTGTTTCCAATGGCATGCAGTAAATATCCGGCGGGAATAATTCAATACACCCATACCACCTGGTTCTTCTCATCAGGTCCCTCTCTGTCTGTAAGGCTTTTTTTTTTTTTTTTTGGCCAATTCATTCCCTCCCTCTGCGAACTCCGGATGCCTTGATTAAAGTAGTTGTTTCATAAGTGGCTTTTTTGTTATGCTTCTGTTTTTGTGTGTTCGTTGAGCCTGTGTTATCAGTACACATGGAGGAGTGTGTGTGTTCCTGTCAGGGGATGACAGCTGGCTCTCTCTGCCCCCTGTCACAAAGAGGCTGTGACTGCTGGAGTGTGACCAGCCTCTCGCCCGCCTACCCGCCTTACACCCCCCCTCCTCCACCCCTACAGCCTGGCCTGCCCTGCTACTTTGCTTGTGGCCCTCTCTCTCTTTAGATCCACACTGCATATGGGTCTGGTCAGCCATGGAAACCTGCTCAGCCCAATTAGAAGCAGCCGCCAGCTGGGCTTCCCATCCATTCTTCCATCCCTCCTCTCTGGCCCAGCCACGTCCCTTTCTGTTCCTCTCCAGTGGTTTCACGCTCCAGCATCCCACAATCAGAGCCTCTCTCACGGCCATAATCATGCCAAGCTGATGGGCACACTGTCCCTAGCGCGTGGATGGAAGCAACGATTTGTGACATGTCTCCTCTCTGCAGACACCATGCACGCACATCCATGCTATTACATCTACACATAGCGAGACGGACAGCCGCACACATGCACACTGTGACGAAGGGTCCACAGTCTCCCCTGCCAGATGCTGTGTTTTGTCTCTGGCCTCACCAGCTGGTTTGGACCAAATGGCTGGAGAAAATAAAGCAGTGTGTTATTGAGTTCATATCTCAGTGGCTGGACTATAGCGATGATGGCTCCGCTTAACTCTCACCCCCTCAAAGCACATTCTGGCCTCATAGACAAGGTGGCTGGAGGAACTGGGTATCATTCAAAAATGTCTGGAGCAATCAGGGCTCGCTATTAACTGTGGAATAAGGGTATTCACTTTTTCAATATGGATTTCTTGTATTATTGAAATAGTTCCGCATTCTGGCTTCATATTATTCACTCACTTAGCATTCATGGGAATATGATATGGAAACTTCTTTCAGTAAATAGTGACAGCCCAAAGTCATTTCTTGAGTTTGAGAGATTCTTTTCAGCGAGAGAGATTAGTGCTTTGAAGTCATTTTCTCTCCCTCTCTCTAATGGCTTTTAGTTAATTTCAACTGCCTCACCTGCAGTTCAGGGACTTGTGGAGAGAGACATAGCATAAACATAAAGTTTTATATAATGCAAAACCAAGAATTACTCATGAGATTTTTCCTATCATATGAAAAAGCCATTACTTACAGATAGATGTCAAACCGTGCTCTAAAAGTTTGACTTTATGTCATTTGCACTGAGACAAAACTGAATTATTGGCCATCAGATAGAGGAATAGGCTACGCTTGTGACAGATAATCTTTCTTAAGGTGAATGTATTGCAGTTTAAATTATTGAACATACGATTGATCACGTCAGAAAGACGGGTCACATGCACCACATGCACAACCATATTAATTTCTCTTGTGCCAGCATGTTACACCTTGGGACTTTAAATTGCCAACCAGATGGGAGTGCTAGCTGCTCCCACCTGACCGTCGATTCAGGGTCCCAAGGACCAGCTGGAACATATACATAAGAAATCCTTTACTCCCTATGGCATGTAGCCAGTAAACACAGAACGACTGCATCTGGGAACACTGTTATTTTATAAGGTGTGCTCTTTTTTGTTATTTACTTATTGCTGCCACCTGCTTATATGCACTATTTGTATGTTTTTAATGGTGTATTTTGGGTATGTATGTACCTCTGCTGTGCTGTGAAGAGGTCAAAGACAATTTTCCGTTGAGGTGGACAGTAAAGCCCATCCAATCTCTTATCCCTCCTGTAATACTCTATTGTTTAACTCCCTTGGTTCAATCACAAAAAGTTACGATTCACCATTGCACCATTAGAGATTCTAAATTGCATAGGCTTTGTAAAGGTTACTACTCAAAATGGTTTCACTTTTCTGCCTTAGCTACTTCTCTGCTGTCTTCCCTCATATTCCACTTCGGGGTCATCAATCACTGATGTAGGCCTGATTGCACATGAAGTGGCTGGATCCCATTTTGAGGGGTGACAGGGGCCTATTTTGCACTGGTGGCAGTGATGGCTGTGTGTCAGAGCTCGTGACAGGATGCTCTCCGCCCCGTCTCCTGAGGTTTGGGAGTTTGAGGGGCCACCAGCCCCTTTTGTCCTCCTTTTGTAGATGGTCTCCGACACGGCTTGTTTTAGGCAGAGGCAAAGGCAGTAATTGATTTCTCTCTCCTCTCTGATTCCGCCTGTGGCTCTCAGGCGCTGGCTGCATCTCTCCTCTGAGAAACAGATGAATAAAAAGACAGAGCGTGAAGTTTATAGCCAACAGTCACAGCGCTGACAGATGGTCAAACCTCACGTTATCAGGGCCCGATAGAAGTCCGGAATGTGGTGGTTAGCTTCTGAATTGGCTTCTGAAAGGATCGGTCATATATATTAGAGCAGAGAGTATTGAGCCGTGAAGAGCTGGAGAGATGGGAGATATTGAGGCGCGCAAATGCTGAAGGTGAGAAGGACCTAAGCTCAGATCTGACAGGCTACATTAATAGATTGGTGAACTGATAGATGCACAGTGGAATGGTGCGATGAATAAACTGATTCAGCCTCAGAAATTGAATTTTCATTCCTTTTGCTACAGCCAGTGGGAAAAGTTGTTGCAATGTTCAGTGGCGTGTTTGAGATTCATCCAAGTGGATCTCACAGAATTGAATTTTTGAATTTGCTGTGAACAACAGTATTATCTCTTGCTGACTGACCAATCTAATTATTACAAGCTCAACAAAAGAAAATTAAAGCCCTTTTTCCCTGAGTCCATAATATCAAAAGAATCAACAGTGCATTCATCATAATTGTGACCTTGTGTCTTCCTGTCAGCAAGACTGACTTAATCAATTGCAGAAGTTGTCAGCTGTGACAAGAGGCGTTTAGCCTGGAGACAAGAGGGACGGGTGGCATTGACTGTCTACAGACGCTCTAGCCTCTCTCCATTAATGTCGGTGTCTGTTCCAATCCAGACAGCTCGCCTTAGACAAGCTCCAAAACTTTGTTAGCCAAGTTTGCCTAATCTCTGCTTTTTTTCCCCCCACTGCACGCAGGAATAAATGAGCCAATTAACAGTGAATGAGAAAATCTCCCTGTATCTTGCGTATGAGGTGTTTTGAGAGCTGCATCTTGCAGAGAAGCTGTGGCGTTCTGTGACAGGAAAGCCTAAAAATTGGTGTTGGGTGTCATTTTAATCATCTCTATCAGCTCGTTTGAATTGTTAGCACCTCTCCGCCAGGCTCAGGCAATTTGACAATGATGCTAAATGAATTACATTTATTAATGGAGCTCATACAGGTATCATGGAAATAAATTATCTGCTGTCATGCATTCTGAACTGTTTTCACTGTAAACAATAGCTGGAAAAATCCTTTTTTAATGAGTTATGAGGAATACATTTTTAGTTATTCACCTTTTAATGAGATTGAATGGTATAAAGAGGACAAAGCAGAGGGACTGATGACAGTCAAACAGCAACAGGGACACTGAAAGTAGCCTCACATGTTGTTCTGTACCCTCTACCTGCCCTGCAGTAGCTTGCAGGGATGACTAGCGTGTCTATCCGTAACCATTCACACTTCATCGCTGAATGATTGGTTGTGAAAAGGCACATTTAAATTGCATGCTGTGTTGAAGTGATTTTCCTGCCTACCTTGATGCCTATTTTGTTATGGAAATTCGTGATACATTAACATAACCAGCAGGAGTTCGGAACAGAAAATAATGAATCCTGGTGGGAAGGAGCAGCGCTCTCCACCCTTATCTGTGAATTAATAAATACACATACAGTATGCACCTAAGGGTCACACCATGTACACTTCAACAAATGCTTACCGCTCTTGATGGCTCTTCCTCATTGTTAACTCAAGGCTTTCCATCGTGAGAAAGGAATGTACTGGCACCCATGTAATAATAAAAGGTGGTTTGCAGGCAGAGGAATCTGAAGCGTGCATGTCACCTTAGACACCTAATGGTCTGATATCCATATTCTTCCTTTCTCTGCAGGCAAATCAGCATAGATAATAAGATGGTAATAAGACCACCAACCAGCAGCTACCATTACCAGGATCAGTTGGAACATCATAACTACACTGTAGCTCACCTGTGAAATGTGAAGTGTTTGTAGTCCACCATCACAGCTGCGCCTGCTTTTTATCTTCTGCTGTAAAATGTTTTATTATTAAATCAACTCATCATAACTTCACCTCTCATACACTTTCTCAGCAAATGGGCTGAGATAAATTGGACGCAGTGGTCGGGATGGCCCATTCGCTCTTCTCTGCTCAATGGCTAAACTCCATTCACCTGATTCTGAATGCATACAGGGCCTCACTTACTACATCCTGTTGCTACGGCAACACTACTCGGAAGCACTGGAGGACCCCAAAGGCTCTGTCAGAGCTGACAGGCAAGATGCCGAAATGCAGAAAGCAATCAAGCTTATCTGTTTTCTGGTGAAGATGTGATCTCAGATTTGTTTGGGAAAATAATCAGGTGAATGTGATTCTTCACGGCATTGTCAATGATCAACAACAACAAAACGGCAAACCTACCAGTAGATCTTATATTCGCAGGAGTCTGTGTTGAATTTCTGCACATTTGGCACTGCGAGTTTGTGGCAACTTTTTCGGCAACAGTAATTAGTGACAGTGGCCAAGAAGTTGCCAAGAGTGGTTAGGTTAATCACACAGGCAGAGGCTGCTGCCAGGATTAATTTGAATAGCCTAGCTCTTAAGACAGTGAGTCATTTTGTTGATTAGTGCTGTGAGTTCGCTGGTCTGCCACAAAATGCACAATATTAACATAGTACACACACATGCCGTCAAAGTGGTGATGCTTTCAATTTTCATTATTCTGGACAAGCTAATTCAAGGGAGCTACTTTGCTGAAAGTTATGCATCACAGGGTTTTTTATAGGAAATGTAACAACAGATTAATGCAGTATATGAGATGCGCTGATGATGCTGCGAAGTCTAATTTTTATTAAAAACACTCCAGATTTCTTTTCATGGAGCTCAGAAAAATATAAGCCATTCCCAGAGAGTTTCTGGCAAATTCTGGAGTTTGGGCAAAAATATGATGCATTAAAACCTTTTTTTAAACCTCATGACAGTCGAGAAACACTAAGAGCAATATAGTGTTGCCAGCTTAATGGTATTAAATTCCCATGACACCTGGGGTACTTCTGGTATTAAATTGCCAAAACTGAAATCAAGGGCACCAATACACAAATATGCTGCCATTGGTAGGAAAACAGATTATAAACACAGGCTCTAATGACTATACTCACATGTGCAAATATCTGTTCACACTGTATTTCTCTTTGATTTAATTTTCTGGCAGCACACCAATTCACAGACGGCCGTAAATGCACTGTTAAGATAAGAGAGTAAACTATGTTGCTGTTGGTTCAATTCAGGTCTGGGGCCTTGTTGTTGAGTGACTCTGGGGTCTTGAAGCCAGCAAAGATTAGGTCGCCCGGTGTTAAACTTTGACTGTGAATTGTGTGATTGACAGTAATGAAAAAAGCCTGTATGTATGACATGTTTATTTCACAGGTAGGAAGGTCAAACTCAGCTTTAGATGTTCAATCAGACAAACAAAACAAATGTTTGGCCAGTGATATGGGAAACTTGCATTTGCTAATACATTTTCTCACATCAGGTCATAAAAAACAAATGCTGATCGGTCGTGCTAACAGTTGTCAGGTTGTTTGGTGTCCGTGTCAGCAGAGTCTGTAGATGACTGAGCAGACGAGGAGTAGTGTTGCTGCTGCCCTTTGATTGTGCCATGTGGTGTGATTAGCTAGCACATGGTATTATGGCTGACACTGCAAAACTGCATACAGTTACAGGATGAGTAGAAAAAGGTAGGGAAGCTTCATCACAAAGCTGCCAAAGAACACATTAAGGAACAGTTCCTCTTTTTGATGAGTAATTAATAAACTTGTTAATTAACCTTTTCTCGAGTGGTGACTTACAAACTGTTGGCACGTCTTTCAACAATAAATCATCATTGCGAGAAAGAGCCAGACCTGACTCTCAGCAGGGAAAAGAAACTGTTCAGGCTGAAACTGTAGGTTTGTAACACACAATTAAACATTATTTGACAGCTATTGGTGATCTACTTAAAACTGTATTAAGCACTGTGCATTAAGGCTTAGACCATAGACTGTGAAGATAATGGGCATAGCTACCGTGACATCACCTGTTGGTTTGTGGATTCCTGTTTTGAAGCCTCAAGTTCAGCATTTCAGCTGAAGCCATCATGGTTTTTTGGAGCCTGGAGCTGGAGCTAGAATGAGAAGTCGGCAGACAGTCCGTCACTCAAAGCACCCCGCCCTTAATTATGCATAACTTTAAGCCTTAATAAAATGTAAATGGGTGGGATAAATAAAAATCCACCCCTATACAGTTGTCATGAACAGGAAAATTAGCTATATAGACCAAAAGCATTGTACCAGGCTGTAAACATGTTTATTTCTGCTGTAAAGTTGGGCATTTTAACATGGGGTCTATGGGGATTGACTGGCTTCTGGAGCCAGCCTCAAGTGGCCGTTCAAATAATTGCAGTTTTTGGCACTTCCATGTTGACTTCATTTTTCAGCTTAGACACACAAAATCGACACCAAAGAACTAGTGGTCACAAAAGCAGACTTTTGGCGTCGCCCCATATTGCCTGTGTCTTGGCCAAAAAGTTGCAACATTGCAAAGACTTTAGCTAACTGCCAACTAGTATGTATGTTCTGTGCCAGAATGAGAGGAAATACCAGCAGGCGGCGGTAGTCTGCATTCGTCATTAAAAAATGGAAACAGGAGGACCAAAAGGACGGGTTCAAGATGCTAGTTAGCATGTACATTAACACAACCTCATGCTAAAAGAGCAAATGCTATTTATATTTTGCCAGCAAACATTAACACAAACAGTTATGAACTCTCTCTGTTACAGAGCTTAGTGACTAAAGAACTAGTATTACATCATATAACAAGTTTGTTTTGGTATTATGCCCTCTAAAGTTTTGGTGTTTTTTTGCTTTCCTCACCTGTAGTTCCAGCTGTGTGTTTGTGGTTATGGGTGTGTTGCTCCACTGTTGACCTACCAGATGTTTGTGACCATGA